>JAQHUG010000048.1:4540421-4553914 GCA_028555095.1 Dicrostonyx torquatus
GAGTAACAGACAGTTTTGAGCTGCCTGATGTAGGTGCTGGTAACTAAACTCTGGGCATCTGTAAGAGTGGCAAGCACACTTTAACTTGCTAGCCATCTCTCTAACTCCCACAAGCATATTTCTAAAGAGTGAGGGTTTTTTTTTTCCCTTTGTTTCTATCATTTATTCTTTATTTACTGTTCATGGTAGGAAAAACCTCCATCTAGAGCAGTGGTTCTCAACCCTCCTAATGCTGTGACCCTTTACTACAGTTCCTCATGTTGTGGGGACCCCAACCATATCATTATTTCATTGCTATTTCATAACTGTAATTTTGGTAGTTTTATGAATTATAATATCAACATCTGTGTTTTCTGGTTATCTTAGGCAACCCCTGTGAAAGGGTCTTTTGTCCCACAAAGGGGTTGTGACCCACAGGTTGAGAACTGCTGATCTAGAAACATTGACTGAAAAGAATTTGGAGTCATAGATAACCTGTTGGAAATGACAGAAGAAAGACAAACTTCTAGGAAAATGTGACTTGAAAGAGCCTTTTAAGAAATCTGTGCTTATTCATCTTTTTATACTTAGGTGGCTTTGCAAAGGTCAAACTTGCCTGTCATATTCTCACTGGAGAAATGGTAGCTATAAAAATCATGGATAAAAATGCACTAGGGGTAAGTTTGAAATGATTTCTTTTCCTTAATTACACAAAATGATGGGCTCCACTGTGATACTTTTATATATGGGAGTTATAGTCCATTGATCATTTATCCTTCATGACATTAAAAAAGTTACTTTGAGTCAAGGTTTCACTATATATAGCCCTGGTCTTGAACTTACTTTTTGTCAAGATTGGCCTTCAACTTGTGATCTTTCTGCCTCAGCCTCATAAGTGTTAGGATTGCCAGTGTGTGTGATCACAGCCTGCCAAGAAATGTATATATCTTTCATATGTATATATGCATGGCATGTGTGTGGGCACATGTGTAGGTATGCTGTATATATCTTTTCATATGTATATATTCATGTCATATGTGTGGGTACACATGTAGGTATGCGTGCATGTATATGCCCATGCATGAACAGAGGCCTGAAGTTGATATTGGAAATCTTCCTTGATTGCTTTCCACTTTATTCTTTTTTGAGGCAAGGTCTCTCAGTTAAACCCAGAGCTTGCTGATATGGCTAGTCCTGCTAGACAACCTCCTGTGAGGATCCCATCTCTATTCTGAAGCTGAAATTCTAAACAAGCCAAGTTGCTATACCTATCTGACATGTGATTTCTGGGGACCCAAATTCTAGCTCTCTTGCTTGCATAACAAAATGTAAAGATCTGGATACTTAAGAGATGGCTCAGCAGTTAAGAGCACTTGCTGCACTTTCAGAGGACGCAAGCTCACTTCTCATCACTCATGTCCAGCATTCACAACCATGTGTAGCTCCAGTTTTAGGGGATCCTACTTCTTTGACTTCTGGGGACACCTATAATTATGTGCACATGCCCACATGCACATACAAACTTACACATAATTAAAAATAGTAATAAAATTCTTTTAAAAAGTAAAAGATGGTTCTGTTGGTAAAGTGCTTGCTATGTAAGAATGAGAACATTGCCTGGTGGTGATGGCACACACCTATAGTCCCAGCACTTGGGAGGCAGAGGCAGGTGAGTCTTTGAGTTCGAGGCCAGCCTGGTCTTCTACAGAGCAAGTTCCAGGACAGCCAGGGCTACCTCTCTCTGCGGGTCCAGTTTATGCAACAGTCCAGGCAAGAGCAGTTTCTTGCTCAAATGGATAACCACCTCTTTGATGCCCATCTTCCTCTTGAAGTAGATTGTTGCTGCCATGAGCAGACCTGTCTCATTGTCATTAAAAGTCCTAATTTATTAAAACATTTTAAATGCCATATTCTGTAGTCTTTGAAAGATATGAAGAATGCCTATCTAATTGAAATATATCTCCATATATTTAGAAAAATCTAACTAACATGAATATAAGCTTGACTGTTATTGATGATTATTCATTAACAACCTATATTTCCTAATTATACATTACATTTTTAAGTGAACTACATAATCATCATACTTTAATCAAGATCAGAAATACATATAATATACATATAACAAAATTGACCTAAATTTATATCAATAAAGCAAAATTTAAACCAGTGTAAATTATTTATATCTATATCAGGATAAAAGACATGTGCCACCACTGCCTGGTTTAATTCCTTTTCTTTATTTGAGACTCCTTTCTTGTTCTTTAATCCAGACTATCCTATGGCTTACTTTGTAACTCAGGTTGGCCTCTAGTTTTCAGTCCTCCCCAAGCCTTCTGACTGCTAGGATTGTATCCAGGCCTGCTAGTAGGTGTTTCTGTACTTGGTTTGTTTGGCATGGCCACCTTCTACACTGTGACAAATCCTTGAGGGGAACAATTTAAAAGGGGGCAAGACTGAGTTTTGTCTCGTGGTTTGCGTCCAGGATCCACTGCTTTGGGCCTGAAGTGAGGTTGACTGTTATGTGGTTTGAGCATGTGCCTCAGTGGAAGCCCGGAAACAGAGCATGCCTCTGCTAATGTGCATTCTCTGCTGTCCCACCCACGCCTCGGCTTCTTGAGCGGTGCCACAATGCTTAGTGTGGGTCCTCTTTGAGTCCTCAGGCACTCCTAAGTGTGGGCTTTGCTAATCTCCACTCATTCAGACTGACAAATTGTCACTCACATTGAGCATGCCTTCATAAAATCCTCCGAGCACTAATTTTGTAATGTTTTTCTGTATTTTTGAGCAGTGTGTTTTGGAGCTATTGATAGCTTTTCCTTCTTCCTATTAAAACTGTTGATATTGATACTTGGAATACTTGCCAAGAAATTTGTTGCTTATCTGAACTGCTGTTTTGTCAAACAGAGTGATTTACCCCGAGTCAAAACTGAGATCGATGCCCTGAAGAATATGAGACATCAGCATATATGTCAGCTCTACCATGTGCTGGAGACAAAAAACAAAATATTCATGGTTCTTGAGGTTAGTAGTGGGTCCCAGGCAGCCAAAAGTGTTTGCTCACTTTTTCAGTAGTTGAGAGAATTATATCTTCTTACCTGAAAAATTAGAACAATGTTTGCTCTAGTTTCATTTCCATTGCCATGATAAAATAGTCCTCATAAGAAGTAGCTCAGAGGAGACGGGTTAGCCACAGTCCAGGGTCCTGGGAAGTCAGTGCAGCACAGACTTAACAGAGCAGAGGGAAAGAAGGAAATGCTTGCTTGTCTGCTTGTGCTCAGCTTGCCTTCCCCAGTCTCATACAGCTCAAGACCCCTGACTAGGGATTAGTGCCACCCAGAGTGGACTTCCCACATCAATGAACTTAATAAAGATAATCTGCCACAGACATGCCCACAGGCCAACCTGGTATAGACAGTCCTCACTGAGACTCTTCCCAGGTGACTCTAGGCTGCTTAAGTTGATAAAACTAACCCTTAAATGACTTAATGGTTTTTCTACCTTCATGTAGGTTCCTGGGATCAAAGCCATCTCGCTGGCTCTTTTTGTGCCTCTTATTAGTATATATTACTATACATATGTTTCACTGTGACACTTAATGCATATATATTTATGTATATAAAATGTATTTATGTTTGAATATTTTGTCTGCATGTCTGTCTGTGTACCATGTGTGTATCTGGTGCCTATGGAGGCTACAAACTGTGTTGGATCCCCTGGGGCTAGGCTTTGAGCTGCCATGTAGGTACTGAGAAATGAACTTAGGTCGTCTGCAAGAGCAATCAACGCTTTTAACCTCTAAGCCATCTCTCCAGCCCTCTTTATAATGTTTTTTGACCATATTAATCTTCTGTTACCTTCTCTCTGTTATCACGGGTCTCCTTCCTCTTTTCAACTATCCCTGCTTCTACTTCCATGTCTTTTTTTTTTTTTTCTTTTGATAACCCAGTGAATGTTTTGAGGGTTGCATATAAGAGTGGATGCCTTAGCAGTGGCTATATCACTGAAGAAAATGTTTCTCCTCCCTTATCAATCATTAACTGTATAAATCCTGGAGAGGGGACTTTGTAAGCCTTTCCTCTTAATTACGTGTTGTATTTATTATATAAATTCTATGATTACTCTTAATTACTCCTACATTTATATGTGTGTGTTTTGTGGTATGATGTGTATGCACATGTGTCAAGACACCTGTGTTTGTGAGTACGTGTGCTTGCATATGTGCATGTGGAAACTCGAGTGTCTTTTCATATTGTTCTTTCCCTTACTTGCTAAGACAGGGCCTCTCACTGAACCTGGGGCTTTACTGTTTAGGGTAGGCTGGCTGACCGGGAGCCTTAGGATCTGCTGGTTGTTACCTCCTCAGTGCTGGGGCTTCAGATGTTGCCAACTGCAGGCTTTTACGTGGGTGCTTAGGGATCTGAACTCAGGTCCTTATGCACTACCCACAGAGCCATCCTCTCGGCCCCTTACAGGCTCTTTGTGAGAGATTGAAAATCGCTTGTCTTTGGACAGTGACCAGCAATAATTACTGAAGAAACAATAATTACTGCTGCTTTTCAGTTTTGATTTTAGATGACTGTACTAAATGTGAGTACGTTAACTTGAGAATGAGTTTTAGTACTTTGTTATAAAAATATAAAGCCCTGAGTGAGCTTTTGAAAATCATAGTGGTAGTTGGTTTGACTTCTGCTTATTGCTAATAAAACTGCTCAAGGGAAGAATTATTGTTCTCTTTTCTGGAATAATTACTGGATCCTGAGAGTGTAGTTATAGATATGCTCACTCAGTTCCCTTGCCTTAAAGTTGAGCTAATACTGACTTCAGTGTGGTTTTACTTTCCATTCCGGGAAGTGATTGAGTCAGCTGTAACTGTGTGATCTGTCTGTTGAAGTACTGTCCGGGAGGAGAGCTGTTCGACTACATCATCTCCCAGAATCGCCTGTCGGAAGAGGAGACCCGAGTCGTCTTCCGCCAGATACTGTCTGCAGTTGCTTATGTGCACAGCCAGGGCTATGCCCACAGGGACCTCAAACCAGTAAGTGGCCCTGCCACAAATGCTCACCTGAGAGTCGAGCGTGGTCTGCCTCTTATTTTCAGGTGTCCATGTGTTCTGTTAAAAACCCACCAATTTTGCTCCTTAGTCGTTTTGTTTTGGTCAGACTCTGTCACAGTCCCTTTTCTTTCTTAACATTCTCTCACCTGTCAGTTGTATGTGACATGGGATGCCCATGGAATCAAGATTTTATCCCTCGGAACGATGTGCCATTGGGTATTTTCCATTCATTGTTCTGTTTTTGTTTGAGACAACGTCTGTCTATATAGCCCAGGCTGAGATATTCCTGTTTTAGCCACCTAAAATACTGAGACTATATTCCTTTAATTTCAAACCATTTCTCTCCAGAAGGGAGCAGTTCAGTAGGATTGACAGATTCTGATTTTAAAGGACTGATGAAAAAACGTGAGCAGTCTTCTAGTCTTTAGGCTCTAATGTGGGTGATACTGAGTGTGTGTCTCTCTCTATATATATTTAAATGTAGCTTGGTATAACAGTGTCAGGGTTCTAGAGTAGATATGTGGCAGTGTTACCACCTTTTCATGTGTTTAATACCTCAGTCTTCAGTCTGAGCTCTGTTTAGTCTTAAACTTGCCTGTGGCAGAAATCGTCTTCACTTGTAGTTGGCCCTCAGCATACTAAGGAGGAATGGTTTTTTTCTCCTTCAGCTTGCTATTTTGTCTAGTCTGTCTGGACAGTGAGGCTCAGGGTACTCCTCTCTTCGCCTCCCCAGTGCTGGGATTAGAGAGGTGTGTGTTGTCATGCCTGGCTTTTTACATGGATGCTGGCTGTCTGAATTTAGCTTCCTCATGTTTGCAGAGTAAGCACTTCACCTACTGAGCCCCTCCCTAGGCGCCCCTCTCTCTCTCTCTCTCTCTCTCTCTTTCTCTCTCTCTGTGGTAATGGTGGTGGTGGAAACAGGGTCTCACTATGTAGCCCTGGCTTGCCTGGAACTCACTACGTAGACCAGTCTGGCCTCAAACAGATCCGCTTGCTCTGCCTCCTGAGTATTTGGGTCAAAGGTGTGTGCTTATCCCCAGTTCTATTTTTTTTTTCTAATCTTTTCATTAGGTTTTAGTGATTTAACTTATATTGGATCTCAGCTTCAAATTAAAACAACTAAATCAGTTTTAGAAATAGTTAAAGGTGGGATGTGATATAAGGAAATCAGAATACAGTTATCAAAATATCTTTGTTTTCCCAGGAAAATTTGTTGTTTGATGAATATCATAAACTAAAGCTGATTGACTTTGGTCTTTGTGCAAAACCCAAGGTAAGTGCAAAAATAAAAATACACATATGTGTGTCTACCTGTTGGTGTTATATTACACTGACTTTCACTTAATCTTTATTGAACTTAGTTACATCCATTTTGAAAATTTTATCCTTAGCACTGGTAGTTTTATAAGTTTGCTAGATAATTCTGAGATGGAGTCAAGATTGTGAGCCACCACTGTAGGTCTAGTATTTGTCCCCACAGGGGGCAGTTGTAATGCCAGGTATCATGAAGCCATTATACTATGAATACTAAATTATGTGTTTGCAGTTTGAGTATGTTGCCACTAGGTGCTGCCTTTGTTCATTTGTGTAGATGCTGGGTATTTGGGGTGTATCTAGTTTTTATTACACAGATAGTTAACTAAGGATTGGGTACACTCTGAGGTGATTCCCCTTTCCTTGTGAAAGAAGAGGGGAATGGATGGCCATAGGCTTCTATATTTATTCCACTTGAAATGCCCCTAATTTGCATTCCATAGGTAAGTCCTGGTGTTCTCTAGCATAACTTCTCTGAGGTGACTTTGAACTTCTCCGCTCTGCTGTCTGAAGCAGGTCTCCTGTGTGGCTGCTTTTGGAGGCTTCCTTCCGGGTTCTCTAATTGATGGCACTCCATTGCTAAAATGAGCTGTCTACACTCATTAAGAATGTTGAAATTGCAGGCTCCTCTCAGGCCTTTGTAGTCCCATGATGATTTCCTGCCCCTCAGCATTAGCAAGGGGAAGCAGATTTTGCCTCCTCAGTTTTGTCTGGTTCTTTCTTCTCCCACTGATGTCTATTCTGAGATTACCAGTGGAGGCTTGTGTCTGCGAAGCAGATGATTCAGGAGGCAGTTTCTGTTTTTTTTTTTTTTTTTTTAAACAGACATAAAGCATATAAAGATCCTCCTTTGACAGATAAGTTGCATTCTCCATAGGAGGTGGGTGGGGATGTTTGTGGAAGACTCCATTAGCTTTTTTTTTTTTAAATGACTGCTACAGATCCAACTCACAAAGACACCATCTAAGAAAATGGGGGTGGTGGGAAGGATGACCTCAGCCTCCCTGGGTCTCTCACTTCTGGGTATGTTTCATTTGTAAACAAAATCTTAAGGTTTCTAGGTCTTTGCCCCCTGTAGGGCCCAGCACAGGCGTGCAGCAGCAGCTTCATTTTCATAAGGCCTGTGTTTCTTTGGGAGAGCGGAGGGGGTTGATAGATCACCAGTTAAGGCAGTGATTTGCCTTACCACAGAGTCTGAATGCTTTCTTCCTGTGAACAAAAAGGAAGTTGTTCTGCATCTGTAAAGATTAGATGTTAAAGATAGGGACTTGAATTCCGTGGGTAGTCCTTGAATACTTGGGGGTAGGAAATCATGGGTGCTTGGATGGATGTGAGGTTTATTACTACGCAAATAAATACCTAGGGGAAGTTATGGACTTGATTTGACTTAACTAAGGGGAAAAAGGTCTTGTTCATTTGAGGTTGAGTGGTATTGAAAATCCAGAGACTCACAGTTGGCATATGTGCGTGTACATATATACAAAGGACATTTGCAGAAATTTCTTGATTATTTGGGAGAGTTTTTTGTTTATTTGTTTTGTTTTTTGTGACAAGATTTCTTTGTGTAACCTTGACTGTCCTGGAACTCATTCTGTAGACCAGGCCCAGGCTGGCATCAGACTCAGAGATCTGCCTGCCTCTGCCTCCTAAGTGCTGGTATTGAAGATGTGTGCCACCACACCTGGCATGGGATGGTTCTTCATCTAGCCTTTCTTTGAATTCAAAAGGGAGATTTTGTCAAAGTTTAAAGTTTTTAATGTTTATTTTTGTTTTTTGTGACAGGGTCTCATGTAACCTAGACTGGTCTCAAGCTTTCTATGTAGTCGATTCTGGTCTTGAACTCCTGGTCCTCTAATTAGAAATGTACATGTCATGCCTAACTTGAGACTTACTATTCTTAGGGGCCATAACTAATAAGTTTCACTTTTATGTTATGGTAGGGCAACAAGGACTACCATCTACAGACATGCTGTGGGAGTCTTGCTTATGCAGCACCTGAACTAATACAAGGCAAATCATATCTTGGATCAGAGGTAACTGTTCCTGATTAGTTTGGGGATTTTTTTTCTGTCATCCTTGTTACAGTTGCTTTTTGTTTAAAGTGTGCTGTAGTTTGAGACAGGGTAAGCTAGGTGTGGCCCAAGGCTATGGTGGCACACTCAGTTTTCAAAGACATTTATTAGCACAGAAGAAAAACAAAACTGTCCTTCAAGTGTAGCTGACACCCAGAGGCCAGCAGTCCTGCCGTGTGTCCTTGCTCAGAAAGCCTGGCTTTGCCTCCTTTGCACTTGATCTTTCAAGTAAGGCGACCCCTTTTATTCTCTGGAGCTCAGGTGTTGCTGGCATTAGTGTTGTAAAGAAATAAAACATGACTTTTCAGAAGTTTAGCAGTTGCTGGGCTGAACGTCTTCTCTCTTGCATACACTCTTGTATAGCAGGGACCTTTGGAGGGGAAACAGCACAGGTGTGAGCTGGTCCCAGCTTTCTTTACCTGCAGATCCACCTTCCTGTGGAACATCTCTGGGGAGAAGTGCTATGTGGGAGGACTTTGGAAATACCAGCTTGCTTAATTTGGAACAGGGGTAGATGGGATTTTTAGTGAATTCATTTTCATCTCAAATTTAAAGTATTGTACAAAAATAGAATTAAGAACTTTGGTGTATTTTTATTTAAATTTGTATTTATTTACATTTTCCGTTATTTACTTTTTTCTTAGAACATACATATTATGCAGATCTTTTTTTAAACCATATGAATGTAAACTGAGCATCCTATCCCTTTATAACTATTTATGTACATTTTATTTTTAATATATTGTCTCTTTTAAAAAAATTCTTTACTATATCTATTTTGTGTGTATATTGGGGCAGCAAATGCCACAGTGTACATATGGAGGTCAGAGGATAACTTTCAGCAGTTAGTTCTGTCCTCTCACCATTTGGGTTCCAGGCATTGAACTCAGATTGTCAGCCTTGGTAGCAAGTGCCTTTACCTGTAAAGTCATCTTGCCAGCCCTCTTTTGTTTGCTCTTTTATTTTAAATGAGCCAAATTTTTAATTTGTTCATTTCTTGCATTTGAAGTGCTCTTCCATGACCTCTTAGCCTGAAATTCTTTGCTGTAGTCCTTACCCACTATATAGCTTTAGATAGTGGAATCATACTTGCATTCATTTAGTTTCTTGCTTTCAGTAACTTAGGTTGATTTGGCACTCAGCATAAAGAGCTTTCGTCGTCTTGACATACACAGGCTTATCACAATTGGAAACAGACACAGAGATGAGCTTAGAGCTTGTCTAAGGCTTTGGCAGTTCCGTGAATTCACGTGCTGGGCTTTCATGGGTGAGTGTGGTCGTGAGCATCTCTTGTAAAGCCATCCATTACACCTTCAGCAGCAGTGCCGTTTTGGCCATGGCGGTGGGATAAGGTGAAGCTGAATCTTGAATGCACTTGAGTCCCTGCCTCTGGGAAACTTGGCAGTGGCAGGGAAAATACTTACTTATTTACTTATTCATTCATCCATTTATTTGTTTAGGAAGCGGCAGAGAAAATCTGTATTTACAGTATCTGTAACTGGAGTACTGCCTTTAGCTTTATATATGTGTATTTTCTGAAGGTCAGAAGGGAACTTTCCTTTTTATAGTGTACTGGAGATTGAATATGTTAACACTACCACTGACATGAGTCCCAACCCCTTTAGTTTTTGTTGGTTTGTTTTTAAATTTTGAGACAAGGTCTTGGAAAGCTGAATGTCCAACCTGAGGTCTTCCTGTCTTAGCTTCCTGAGAAGAACTTTGTCTTTTTGGTGTGTGTATGTGTATATTCTCATGTGTGTTTATAGCTGTACATGCATTCGTGTGCATAAATCTGAAGTGGATGTCAGGTTGATAGTTTCTACATTACTGAGGCAGGTTCTCTTACTGAACTCTAGTTGGCCAATTCCAGCTAGTTTTGGTAGCCAGCTTGACAAGGCGATTCCTTGTCTCTGACTTTCAGGTGCTAGGCTTGGAAGTCACACTACCTGGCTTTTATGTGGCTTTGGGGGATCTAAACTCCAATCCTCATGCCTGTCTGGAAGGTAATTATTCACAGAGCCAAACCCATTTTGTCTCCTACGCTGCCAGAACTCACTGTAGCTCAGGTTAGCCTTGAATTTTTGGGTGTTCTTGCCTCATCTTCCCCTCACCAGTGCTGAAAGTACAGATGCGAGTCATTATGCTACAGACCCCTGTAAAGTGTGTGCTTGTCCCAGTGATGCTCTTTATAGCTTTATTTTGTTTACATGTATGTGTGTATGTATTACATACATATTGTGCATGCAGATGAAGGCCAGAGGACAGTTTATGGGAGTTGGTTTTCTCTTTCTCCTTCCACTATGAGGGGTCCAGGGATTGAATTTATGATGTTAGCTTGACAGCATGCTTTTTTTACCTGTTGATTCATCTTGCTGGCCCTCTTGAACTTTTTTGAAATCTGGAAAACTTTTAGGCTTTTTTCCTTTTCCTTACGCCCCAGCCCATAAAACACACACACACACACACACACACACACACACACCACACACACACACACCCCCCCCACACACACGGTATCACAATGTAGTTCTAGTTGGCTTGAAACTCACTATGTAAATCAAACTGGTCTTACAGAGAGCCCCTGCTTCTGCCTCCTGAATGCAACGATTAAAGGGGTGCACCACAATGCCCAGCTTGTTTTGAAACTGGGTATCATATATAGTTCAGGCTGTGATCTTGCCATGTAGCCAAGGATGACCTTGAACTTCTGATCTCGTTTTTATCTCTCAATTGTTGGGATGACTGACCTGTGTCACCAGATTCAGTTTATGTGGTGCTGAGAACTGGCTCTTATAGACTAGGCTGGCCTCAAACTCACAGAGATCTGCCTGCCTCTGCCTCCAGAGTGCAGGGATTAAAGGCGTGTACCACCACCGCCTGGCATAGTGCTTCATTTTAAAGTAAGCAATTGAGGTAATTCTGATGTTTGTCCTGTCAAGGACATATTCCATGGTAAAGTTTCTAAGGCTTTTCACAAATTTCTAATGGGAGATGTTTCAAAGTCTTTTCTTCACCCAGTTGTTTTGATTTTACTTGTCAATTGATAGGCTTATTTACATTTGATTTGGCTTATCATTTTAGTTAATTAGTATGTTCTCTTATCTAATTTGAAACAGGAGATGCCTGATTGAGTTAACTGGAAAGTCTAGTTTCCAGTAGGCTATGGTAGATTTTTATGGAAATATTCCTGTACTTGTTTTCATCTTTTAGATTCAGACATAATCACTGCTAGTATTTGAAAAGGCTGTGTTCACTTTCTGTATTGCCTCAACTTAATAAACGAAATGTCTGACACCTCTCAGGTATACATGCTAGCTTCTGATCTCCACAGCTTGCAACACAGATCACTAGTTGACTTGACAGGCAGACTGTTCGCATCAGCATTGTCACGGAGTCCTGTCTGCTGTGACAGGTCTAGGTTACCGGTTATCTAGTGCATGTGTACTACCTAGATATAGGATGCTGCCTAGGTCGGTCTTACTTACAGTCCTTATTTCTTACAAGTTTCTAAGGATCAAATGAGGATGAAAGCTATGACTCACATTTAGGCACTCTATCACTGGACTACTTCCCCAGCAAGTGAACAGTGGTAGAATTCTCTAAAGGAATAGAATTGACAGAATGGAAAAAACAATATGGATTTATTAGATTGATATATAGATTATAATCCTTGTAATCCAATAATGGCTGTCTCACAACAGAAATGCCAAGAATCTAGTAGTTGTCCAGTCCATAAGGCTGGGTGTCTTTGCAGTCTCAGTCTGGTGGGTGCTGGAGTCTAAAAAGAACTGTGTTGGAATCCTGACGATACTGGATAGAATAACAGTCACAGCAATAGGATAGACACCTTTGTCAGTGAGAGTGCGGATGAGCAGCCAAAAGCAAAAGCTTCCTTCTCCCACGCCTTTCTATGTAGGCTGCGACTAGCAGGTGTGCTCCAGACTCCGGCTGGGTCTCCCCGCTTCCAATATCTGACCACGCAACAGCACCTTGGTTTTAGTGATTCCAGATGTAGTCAAGTTGACAACCAAGATTAGCCACCATAGGAGCCGTGACTAATAATGTGACATTATTATTGGTCAAAGCCAAGTACTGCTTGAATAAATAGTTACTTCTCAGGACTCATGAGACTCGAGGATGTCTCAGAACGATGTAAATTTCCTTCTGGAGTTTAGGATTTGTAGTTCTGTGGTGCTGGCAGGCTAATTTCTAGCCTACATGTTTGAAAAGTCAACCAATGAGTTTTATTAAGATCTCTCTTATGTACAAAGGATTTTACAGCACAGCTTAATTACATTTGCAGATGGCCAGGGAGTTTTCAGACTGCTTTTGACACCTCTCTGCACGTTTACATAATCTTCATATGTAACCTTAAGCCACTGGTAGCCTTAAAACTGTCTTTGAGAATTAGAGACCTGGCTTTGTTTCCTTATCCTGGCTCAGTTTCCAACCAGTTAGGAATTATTTTCTATTCAGTACTAGCATGTGGTTAGAGGACTATACTGAATTGAAAGCCAGGAGGTCTTCCATTGAGTCAATGACTTTGGACAAATCTTCCTTTCTGGGCTTCGTGTTCACTGTCTGTAGAATGAGCAAGTTGAATTAGCTGGTTCTTGGTTCTTTTCCAACTTTGTGAAGATTCTGTGATTCTTTTTGAAATGTATTTTAATGCTATTTTTCTCCCTCTTAGGCAGATGTTTGGAGCATGGGCATCCTCTTGTATGTGCTTATGTGCGGATTTCTACCATTTGACGATGATAATGTCATGGCTTTGTACAAGAAGATTATGGTGAGTAGTATGGGTACAGAATTTCAGAATAAAAGTTGTCTGTGCTGCTTATTGTATGCTTCCATGGATAAAAGTACCAAAAGACAGATATATTCTAGGCAGTTAGAAGTTAAGACTGAAGAAAAAAAAAAAAAAAAAAGAAGTTAAGACTGTTGGTGTTTTTTGGCCATGGTTAAAAGGAATGGAGTTGGAGGCTGCTTTTCCCCTTTTTCATTCTTCTTTCTTTTCTTCCTTTCTTCTTCTTCTTCTTTTTTTTTTTCCTCCAATTTTCTGAGACAGGCTT
>JAQHUG010000048.1:4572725-4582883 GCA_028555095.1 Dicrostonyx torquatus
TACCTAGCTGGGAGATCCCTGTGAATACCTGGGATCCCCTATTGAAAGGTATTCTGACCTGAATTAAGGTTTAACAGTCTCTTGGCTGATGAAATAGTGACCATGATGATGTCCCAGTTTGCCAAGTTGTAAGCATGTTTCTCCTTTGTCTCTTTCATCCCTCAGAAGATGTTTGCCTAAGAAATGCTTTTAGAGGGCAGGGAGATGGGTAAAAGCACTTGTCTCACAGACCTGATGACCCGAGCTCAATCCCCAGAACCACTGCAGAGGGGAAAGGAGGGGACCGATTCCACAGTTACCTTCTGATTTCCACACATGTGCCTGCATTCACATGCACATATTCACACAATAATAATGTTTTAAACAAGAAATTGACAGTTCAGTGATTGGGAGTTCTGCCCCTGTACACCATGTGTGTTGATGACTTGTTTTGAGGCTGGGTACCAAACCAAGGCCTTAGACTCGCTAAGCAAGCAAACACTCCATCACCAAGTTCACTCCGCCCCCCGTCCACTGTGACTTAATTTTTTGGGGGGGCAGATTTTGAGACATGGTTTTTCTGTAGCTTTTGACCCTGTTCTGGAACTCACTCTGTAGACTGGGTGGGCCTCAAACTCTTAGAGATCTGCCTGTCTCTGCCTCCCATGTGCTGGGATTAAAGGTGTGCACCACCACTACCTGGCTCACTGTGACCTATTTTTACATACATGTCCTGATATCAAGTACGTTTTGTTGTTACTTCTCTGTCAGCTGATGATTGCTCTAAGGTGATCAACTCCTGTTTGCTTTGGCAATATAAAATGAATGTAGTATTCTCTCTGCTATTCCTGTAATCAGTGTGGATTCCTAAGCCTGGTGTGTGTGTGTTTCACTGTTAATTGTAATTATATTCTCAGTACTGTAGTCCTTTTCTGACATGTGAATAATTTAGAGATGATGATAGTATTTAATTTACTGTTGTTTTTTTTTTCTGGCCGAAACTGGGAGTTGTTTTTATTGACAGTGTTGACTAAATCTTGTAGTTGGCAAAATATTGAAAGTTACAGAAGCAAAATTTAGCATCTAACTACCATAGAATATTAGCAAGGCAGGTTGGACCAAAGTCGTCTTCAATGTTTTCTTTCCTTTTTTTGTAGAGAGGGAAATACGATGTTCCTAAGTGGCTCTCTCCCAGTAGCATTCTGCTTCTTCAACAGATGCTGCAGGTAAAGTTTGTTTATTTTTAAATAATTGAAGCCCATTGTAGTCGTTTGATTTAACTTTTAATGTATCTGTGGGACTGCTGCATTTATCATTATTAGTTTAAAAAGGATTCCATTCATCATGTATCTTGTAAATATCCTCTCTGAGGACCTCTGCTTTAGACTTTGCCTTTCTTTGGTGGTGTACTTTTTTAAACCTTTATTTGTTTATTTAATAATCATTCTGTTTTCTCTAGCTCTTTGCTCTCCTCTCCATTTTCTTATTTCTACTCTTGCACATTAGGCATATAGAAACCACTGAACAAACGCTTGGATGGACTGATGTGTGGTCTGTTGGCCCTGTGAGCTAGTGCGCTTTTCAAACTTCAGTGTGTGTCTGAATTGCCAGGTGGGCCTGTTAAAACACAGTTGTCTGATATAACAGATCTCGGGCAGGGACTAAGCACTCCCGTTTCCAAAAGGCTCCTGAATGGTGCTGATGCTGATGGTTTGGGGCCACTTTGAGAATGACTGTTTGATGGGCTGATGATGAAAGGCAGAGTGCTTAAGTCTAGGTATTCACCCTGTTAGCCAGTCAGTGAGTCTAAACTGTGGTCTGTAAAATGGAGAGCAGAGTCTGAGCCCACTTCAGTGCTCTGTTGTGTAGTCTGGATACAATGAATTGGAAATACTTGGAAAATAGTGAATTATTTTATTTATTATGTTTCCTGAACATCTTCCAGTTTTTCATCGATTAAGTCATCTCTACCTTTAATTTAAAATGTACCTCAGGCTCACCCACCTTGATTAAGTAGAACCAGACCACCAAATCTCCATAGTGAGATTAAAAAGTGCCTCAGCCTTTCTTCTAGACCCCAAAACTTAATCTTTGTTGATTAATTTTTCTCTCCTCACATTGAACTTCACAAATGGAAACGAAAGGTGTGCTTTTCAGCTTGTTCTCTGTGATTGTGAGTGAATCGGAAGTAGAGATTGCATATTCAGTGTGAATGCCCTGCACTACGCTTGCTTGAATTCTAAACTGGTGAATATTTCCCATGAATAGGTTTTCCAGCAAAAAGACTATTACATCATATAATAGATTGACTGAACTTCATGAATAATGTCCATACCAATGAAGTTCGTGTTTGTTAAATATTTATCTTGTAGGCCTGTGTTGGTTGTTATAGTTTTCTTGCCTCAATTGCCTTTTTAAAGAATTCATTCCAAGGCCATTGTAAGGCGTTGTTTGTGATGTTAACGTTTACATCTGTTCTGGTGCATTCTGAGCTCTCAGGAGGAAAGGCCTTGTGGTCTCTGTTTGAAATGTGCTTCACTGGCCACTAGGTGGACCCAAAGAAACGGATTTCTATGAAAAATCTCTTGAACCATCCCTGGATCATGCAAGAGTACAACTGTCCTGTTGAGTGGCAGAGCAAGACGCCTGTAAGTATAACGCAACCCAAAGTTTGTTTTCAGAACTTTGTGTGACTTCAGGACCTGCAATGATATCCTCTAAATATGAGAGAAAATATATTACCTGGATTGCTGCTAGGAGGCTGCAGCCTAGTCCTGTCTTACCTGTTACTCACTCTCTGGGCCAGTGAGTGTTTGCTTAGTATGCACTACGCATGAGAATCACCCAGAACCTGGAGTAGTGACACGTGCCTCTAGTTCCAGTAGGTAGGAGATGAGAACATCCACATCATCCGGAGGCCCTGCTTTTCACCCCAAAATACTTTTAAAAGCTCCCAGATGTTTGCCATGTGCAGTCAGGATTGTGAACAGTGCTCTGGGAGTCTTGAATAAGTTATTTAACTCTGCTAAACCTGTTTATTCATCCTTATAAATAGGTTCAACCAGCCCTGATTCCCAGGGTAGTAATGAAATCACATCAATTTTCAGACATCTGAGTTTGAGGAATTTTTTGTATCCTTTATATTTATTAATTAATTCAAAAGTAACAGTAAGAGTTGAATGTAGTGACACATGCTTGTCCCAGCACTTGAGAAGTTGAGTCAGGAGGATTGCAAGTTTGAGGACAGCCTGGCCTATATACTGAGACTGTCTCAAAAGGAAAAGCAGTCAATAAATCCTTTGCATATCATAAGTAAATATTTTTGTGAAGAAAAAAACATTGAAAAATAAATTTGACAAAGGAGTGGCATTTTGATGTCTTTACAAGCTTCTGTGAGGTCTGGCATAATATCAGACACCTGTATAGTTTCCTGTTCCTGCATTTAGAAAATGCAGCCTCACCCAGCAGACAGGGAACAGGGGGAATATGTTAATAGCCCTTTCAGATAGTTTCTGATCGTTCCTTAAAGTGTGGTTGTTTCTTTTTTTAAAAGTATTTATTTTAGTTTATGTTTATGGGTGCTTGCATGCCTGTACATATGTGTGTGCACCATGTGACCGAGGAGGACAGAAAGGAAGATGGGATCTGGAAATGGAATTGCAGATAGTTGTGAGCCAACATGTGGGTGCTGGGAACCGAACCCTGGTCCTAAGCAAGAGTACCGAGGACCATCCCTCTCTAGCCTTCAGTTTAGTAGGTGGAATATGAAGTCACAGCGCGAGCACTTTGAACTCTCCCATAAAACCTACTGGTAACTTCATGGGCTCTTTTCTCCATGTATCATTCTATATTGGTCATTTGGAAAATATTTGGGCACTGAATGGTGCAGATTTTCCAATGCCAACACCTTTTCCAACACAGGATTAAAAAGACCTGCATTCCCTAAAGTCACTACCGATCTCATCAGAGAAGACATTTTTAGTGTCGTAAAGTGTCAAGCTTGTGTGACAGACACAAGTTTTCTAAAATTCTTAAATTTTGCTTGAAAGATAAAATTGCAGTGTTGCCAACAAATGCCATCAGTTAATTTACTTTGTTCGGCTTTTCAAAGTATTTCCCAAATATCCCAATCCGGATAACCAGTGACGTGGTATTCCACGACTGCAGTGGCTCACTGAAGCTTTACCCTACTCACATAGGTGTTTTGCTCCAGACAGCAATGGTTTTGTACTTGACACTTCTGTCTTATGCTAGAAACACACATGTTCAGTGTGGAATTGTAATAGAATTCTTTTCTTTGCTTCATCAAGGACTTAATAGCTTTGACTTACTTGGGGAATTGTGAGTGCGTGACAAAACACCCTGTCCTGGAACAGCTTGATTTCTCCAGGAACGCCAGCTTCCGTCATGGTTTTGTGCCATCAGCACTATAAAATGTCAGAAATAGAAGTATTATAGAAATAGTGCTGCCCCTGGAGGTCCCCAGGAGACTATAGGTCACACTTGAAAACTGGTCTCAAATTCCTACCCTCTGAGTTCTCACAGGTACATACAACACACACACACGTGCTTATACCATATATGCACCATTTGCATACACACAGCCTCATCATTTATGTAGTTAGAAAAGGGAAGAGTGTTTTTGTAACCTTTGCCAATAATTGAGACTTTTCTCCACTTCTGCAGTGGTGTATGACATGCGTATATATGGATTGGAATAGCTTGGGGGGTATGTCTCAGACATGTCACATGTAGACAAATGGGGCATTTGCTTTCTGGAATAATCACATGAGTAAATATAATTACTCTTTCCAGTAGCTAGCCAATCTTAGAAAAGTGGACTTGGCTTCAAGCCTCTACTTTTCCCACTGTTAGGGCCATACAGGCTGAACTCATATCCCTCCTAATTATGCTTTGATGGTTAACTCTTACTGTACCTTTTATCCATAAGTCTCCCTGGCCAACCATGATGTAGTGGATATCTATTGAGTAAATGCAGCTTAATCTAGAGATTACCAATGCTGAAAGCCCAAGAGTGTGAATGTCTGAGCAGTTCAGCAGAAGGAACAGGGAATCTGATGTGCCCTTGTGAGGTAGAGATTGGGGGGTGCAAATGCCTGTGTTTGACCATTGGGGGTCATCATTTCTCCATATGTAGAAGGCATTGCATGACTTTTGAGCCATGATTCTAATGGGATAGAATACACTACTGTTCATGTTATAAAAGGTGCACTTGTTTGAATTTGAGAAACAGTCTCATTTAGCCCAGGCTGGCCTCAGACTTGCTATGTAGCCAAGTCTGGCTTGGAACTTCAGATCCTAACTGTGCTTGAGGAGTCTCTGATTTAAACATCAGAGGTTTTGTGTGTTTGTCTTCTATTTCTTTTTAATTTGGGGCATGGTATAAAGTAAGCATAATTTTGAGTGTTCCAGGACGTACAGTTTTATTTACATCTTAATATAATTGCTAGTCAATTGTGACAGCACACACCTCTAAGCTCCTTAGGAGGCTGGGCAGGAGGATGACAAATTTGAGGCGAATCTTGGAAACATGGTGATACTGTGTCTTGGGAAAAAGAAAGGAAAACAATTAACTGCTAATCTGGATGTGGTGGCACATACTTGTAATCCTAGATCTTGGGAAACCAAAGCAGGAAGACTGATATCAATTTGAGGTCAGTCTGGGCTACCTAATGAGTTGTAGGGCAACCAGAGCTGCAGTGTGAGACTCTGTCTTAAAAGCAAACAAACAAAACTATGGCTCAGAGATTAAGAGCACATATTTACTATTATTGCAGAGGACCCAAGTTTGCATCCCAGCATCCCTAGCAGGTGGTGGCTCTCAACCTCCTGTAACTACAGCTCTGGGAATCTGGCACCTGGTCCCCTCAGGCACCTAGACACATACATACACAACAATAAAAAAATTTTTTTTAAATTTCTAGTATTTGTTGAACACTATACTAACATGCTACTATAAGATTCAGGCTTTACAGCACAGACACTGAGAGAAACAATCAATAAATGGGACCTCCTGAAACTGAAAAACTTCTGTAAAGCAAAGGACACGATCAACAAGACACAACGACAGCATACAGAATGGGAAAAGATCTTCACTAACCCCACATCAGACACAGGGCTGATCTCCAAAATATACAAAGAACTCAAGAAATTGGACATCAAAAGATCACATAATCCTATAAAAAAAAAATGGAGTAAAGACCTAAACAGAGAACTCTCAACAGAGGAATCTAAAATGGCTGAAAGACACTTAAGGAAATGCTCAACATCCTTAGTCATCAGAGAAATGCAAATCAAAACAACTCTGAGATTCCATCTTACACCTGTAAGAATGGCCAAGATCAAAAACACTGATGACAACTTATGCTGGAGAGGCTGTGGGGAAAAGGGAACACTTCTGCATTGCTGGTGGGAATGCAAGCTGGTACAACCCCTTTGGATGTCAGTGTGGAGATTTCTTAGAAAATTAGGAAACAACCTTCCTCAAGACCCAATAATACCACTTTTAGGTATATATCCAAAGGATGCTCCATTGTGCCACAAGGACATGTGCTCAACTATGTTCATAGCAGCTTTGTCATAGCCAGAACCTGGAAACAACCTAAATGTCCCTCGACCGAAGAATGGATAAAGAAATTGTGGTACATTTACACAGTGGAGTACTACAAAGCAGAAAAAATAATGACAGCTTGAATTTTGCAGGAAAATGGATGGAACTAGAGAACATTATTTTGATTGAGATAACCCAGACACAGAAAGACAGTTGTCACATGTACTCACTCATAGGTGGTTTTTAAACATAAAATAAAGAAAGCCAGCCTACAAACCATAATCACAGAAAAATTAGACAACAATGAGGACACTAAGAGAGACTTACATAGACCTAATATACATGGGAAAGTATAAAAAGACAAGATCTCCTGAGTAAATTGGGAGCATAGGGACATTCGAGGAGGGTGAAGGGGGGAGGGGAGGCAGGGAGGGGAGCAGA
The DNA here is from genome assembly GCA_028555095.1 of Dicrostonyx torquatus. Classification (NCBI taxonomy): domain Eukaryota; kingdom Metazoa; phylum Chordata; class Mammalia; order Rodentia; family Cricetidae; genus Dicrostonyx; species Dicrostonyx torquatus. The sequence continues at coordinate 4,579,717 of JAQHUG010000048.1, forward strand.
AAAAAATGTAGAGCTCAATAAATATCAATAAAGAAAAAAACAGATTCAGGCTTTATGTTTTACTGCAGAATGATATGGGTCTAACTCTTTGGATAGTACTTTAGGGCCAAGTATTATTATTCCATAGACTTTGCTAACTTGTTCAGGCTTTGTCCTAGCTCTCTTTTTGCCAGGGGCTCTTATTGCCCTATTTTTTAGACTGAGCAAAGGATATACATGATCTTGAAGTAACTTGTCTGTAATTGAATGGCTAATACATATAGAGTAGAAAACCAATATTTGAATCAAGACAGGAGGGCTACAGCATAGAAAGGACCTGGATTAAACTTGGTATAGTGGTATATTGTTTGTGTTTTAATAAATAAAGCTTGCCTGAAGATCAAAGTGCAAAGCAGACATACTAGTTAGCGATACAGGCCAGGGAGTGATGTCACACACCTTTAATCCTAGGAGACAGAGGCAGGTGGATCTCTGTGAGTCCAAGGCCACCCTGGGCTGCACAAGATTGAATCTGTCTAAAAGAGAAAGAGAGCTCACACAAAGGTGATCTCAGCATTTGGGATCACAGGCCTTTAATTCCATACTAGGGAGGTGAAGACAGGTGTGATATGACTGGGTGGAGGGATGAATATAAAACAGAAGAGACAGGTGGAAGTCAGTGGGGTGTGGAGTTTTCAGAATTCATGGAGACAGGATCTCATCCATTTTCGGTAAGAGCCAGTGGCTTACTGTTGTAGGAAGGCCACTTGTTTGTTCTTGGCTGCTCAGCCCCTAAATAACCACACAGAAACTATATTAATTAAATCACTGCTTAACCCATTACTCTAGCATATTCCTAGCAAGCTCTTACATATAAATTAACCCACTTCTATTATTTTATATTTTAGCACGAGGCTTGTGACCTATTGGCAAGGTTCCCTCTGGTGACTTGCATCTGTCTCCTGTGGTGGCCTCATGGCTTCTTTTGACTCCGCCTTCTTTTTCCCAGCATTCAGTTTAGTTTTCCCTGCCTAGCTCTTATCTTTTGCCCTATCACAGGCTAAGACAGTTTCTTTATTAACCAATGGTAATCAAGCATACAGAGGAGAATCCCACATAAATTGAGCCTCAATATCTGTCTCTGGGATTTTATTATTCGTGCTACAGCTTGGTGCCTGTATCCTGCCTGTCTGCAACCTTGTGGCAAACATTCCTTGTCTGGTGTCTGCTGGAACAGAATCATAGATAAGAAGCATCATGGCATGTTAGAAAAGTTTGGGCCAGGAATCAAAAGTGCCAGTCTTGGGGGGCAGATAACTGACTTTTCTTATTCTTCATTTCTTCATCCCTAATCTGGGTATTTTAGTCAGTGTCCTGTCTATCTATTGTACCTTTACCCATCAGCTTACTGTTCTGCCTCCTTACTGAGCTGTGGCGGGGTAAAGTGAGCTGTAAATAGAAGAGGTATAAGGATTATTGTCGCTTTTTGAAGTATTTGCTTTTTTCTTTCAGTAGTATATGTTATCAAGAATGAACTATAGCAATAATTCTGATTTACTTGGATATTTAAGGCATAGATGCTGTAATAATGCTACGCATGATCTCCTCATGCCATTTTCATGCACAGCTCTAGTACCCAAGTATTGTATCAAATAGAAGTTATATTCAGTTCCATTTTCTGCCCTAGTGAACAGGAAATGTAGCAGGCACGGATAATCCAAAATAATTGCCTACTTTTGGACATGCATTTTTTTTGTCCTTAACCTGAGTATGCATAGCTGAGAATTCAAAGCATCATCAAAGTACTAGGTCCCTTTGGAAGACTCAGTTTAAAATGAGTGTCTTTCTCAGACTGTTTTCACCCCAGTTCAGGAGTCCAGCAGAAAGCAAAGTGCCTCCTTCATGTTTGTCCTGCCTCTCCTGTACATGGATATGCAGGATATGGAGGTATGGAGAGACGGGATGGTTGTTTTTTAAAGGTTTTGTGTGGTTTTTGGCATTTATTTGTGTTTGTACTTTGTGTGTGTGTGTGTGTGTGTGTGTGTGTGTGTGTGTGTGTGTGTGTGTGAATAGTCCAGGGGAGTTGGCTCTTCCTTCTTCTGTGTGGGGCCCTACAATCAGTCCCAGGCCATTGAGCTTGGAGGCAGAGGCCTTTACTTACTATGCCATCATGCCAGGTCTGGTTGATTTTCTTTTTTCTTCTTTTTTTCTCTTTCTCTTTTTCTTTCTTTTCTTTTCTTTTTTCTTTTAAAAAATAGGGTTTCCCAAAGCTTGAGAGATGGCTCAGCAGTTAAGAATACTTACTGCTTTTGTAGAGGACTGGGTTCAGTTCCCAGCACCCATATAGTGACTCACAACCTTCTTTAACTTCAGTTCCAAAGGATCTGACTTCTTTGGACTCTAGGATGCAGGTACACATACATACACTTGGTCACACAGATGCATATAAAGTTAAATAAATAAATATCTAAAATACAAAATGAAAATATGGTCTTCCTATGTATCCTATGCTGGCCTTGAATTTGCTACATAGCCCAGTCTGGCCTTGAACTCTTGATCTCTTGTCTTTGTTTCCTTTTTGTTTTTCTCAACAACCCTGGCTGTCCTGGAACTCAAGCCCTGTAGGCCAGGCTGGCCTTGAATGTAGAGATCCTTTGGCCTCTGTCTCCTGAGTGCTGGGACTAAAGGTGTGTGCCATCACCACCTTGCTGATCCTCCTATCTTAACCTCCAGTGTGTTAGAATTATAGGTGGCACCATACCTGGCCAAAAGTATTTCTGTTTTGGGGACAGCTAGGATCTGAAAAGAACTCAGTAAATCTCTTCTTACTTGAGCTGTGATATCCCTAAGAAGATGCCCACCTGAGTGTTGAAGTGTTTGGGGTGGAGGTTGAGATCATTCTAAATAAGGAATCTGTGATCTGAGAGTCACAAAGGTTAAAGTAACACATTGACTACAACACTTTGGAACTCTTCAGGGCTACTGGTATAAATCTGGGTGGTCTATACTTTGTATTTTAAATATATATAACCTTTGAGTTTGTTCTTATCCAGCCAATAGTGCAAGTTTGACTTGGTCTGTTCAGTATGTTAGACCTCTTAGAACAGAATACCATAAATTGGGTGGCTGGGAAGTTCAAGACCAAGGCTGAGCCGGGCGGTGGTGACGCACGCCTTTAATCCCAGCAC
>JAQHUG010000048.1:4584198-4630796 GCA_028555095.1 Dicrostonyx torquatus
TATACTTATAATTAGACTAATCAGGTTCTTTAGATACATAGAGATTATATTCAGTATAGATAGATAATCTTCAACCTCTTCAAGGAGCTATAGAAAATGGCCTTTAATCTAATTTAGAGTTTTGTAGTTTCGTGGCAGTGAGACACATTTGCTCCTGGCAACACCATTCTATTCCCGAGAGAATGTTGAGCATCAGAGAAACTCCAACTGGAGCCTTTCTTCTTGGCAGAACTGGCTTTTGGGCAAATGAGGTGTGGGAAAATGCCCATACCTCAACCACTGTATCTGTAAATGGATGAAACAGAACTGTCATATCCTGCCAAGACAGGGTAAGATAGTTTTGAAAAGTTTCTTGCCTTCAAAAATGGTCTGTCAGTTACTTTAGGCCTTAGCCGAAGTTGATCGCTTCAACATTGCAAATGAGACTTTGGGTGATTGCCCAGGTAGTGTCTGTCATTTGTTACACATTTTGGAAGTTTCTCGATTGCACTTCTTTTTCACTCAAGTAATATTGTTTTCCTTCTCAGATCTTTGATGGAGTTAAAGATTAGATAATTGTAGTTACCTTCCTCACAATTTAGCTACGCTTGACTTCAGTACAATAGTTAGACTCCTTGAAATAAAATGTTTAGTGGAACTTTTGTCATACGTTCCTTGCTTACTATTGTTTATTGTTTATAATTTTGTATTTGGTGTCTGTTCCTATTGTATAAAGCTGTGTTGGGTTTAGATCGATCTTGTTTAGACAAAAGGGGGAGATGATGGGGAAAGGCTATTAGCCAATCACCTCAAGTTGGGGTGTGGCCATTGGGACCCCAGGTAATGAAAACCGAGAGAACACAGGTGTGCTCTCTCTCCATGCAGTGTCCGTTGGACGGACAGGACTTCGGACTTCCCACCCTGGTAGTGTAAGTCTTCCCTCTTTTCATTTATTAAAAATACCTTTTCCTATTGAGCTGGCTTGGTTATTTATTGTGCCGTTACACAAGGCCTATGTAGTGTCTGGTGATGACTTGCTTTTCGTTTGTAGTTGGTAATTCTTCACATTGTATCCTCCTTCCATAGTGGAAGGAGTCAAGGATGGGTGTCTTTGGGTCTTCTTTCTGTTTGTTTCTGTTTGGGAGGATGGATTCCAAAATCGAAACCTAACACTATCACAGTCAGTTTTTAAGGAACAGAATCACTGGACCACAGAAAGGTCATCATATTTTCTGTTTCTCTCCATTCATGATGGTGGGATAAGTTTCTGTTGAGCTCACTGTTACTCGTGTGGTGCTCTGCATGAGATATTGCTTTATCTGAGTCCAAGTAGTTCATTTAGAGGGGGAAAGTGGCCTGTAACAGGAATATTTCAATTTCTGAAAGGTTGTCAAGTTAAAGAGAATAAAGGATTGTGTATATTAATAAAAATAGCCATTTTTGGGAGGCTTTGTTTGTTTAGATGCTATACTTGAGTATCCCCATGTGTTACGTATGTGGCAAGGCATGTACCATCTCTCTTTTACAGATATAAAACAAGCTCAGGGAGGTGTAGTGGCATACTTAAGGTCACGCGGTTATAAAGTAATGTCACAGTTAAAACCAAGATGTGTCTAATCTCAAAGCCTGTGAGCGGTCAGGCTGCACTCACTCAGTGGCTGGAGATCCCATGGGGACAGACTTGGGTGACAGGGCGAGGCTGAGCACCCCAGCTGTTTCAGCTTCTCTGCAGAGGAAGACTTGAAGCAGAAAGTAAGGCATTACTTCCTGAGCTGTTGAAAAGAGAATGTCTTACTTTGCTCCTATGATTCTCTTCACATTCTGTCTTCTGAGTATTTTCCAGCTCAGAGAGGGCCATTCCTGTCATTTTGTTTTCAGTGAGGTCCCACCTTTCAGGGATCTGAGACTTGTAATTGCTGTCCTTACAGCGAATTGGGATTTAAGCCGAGAGAGTTTCAGTGTGTTTCAGTATTATGCTGTGCTCGCATGAGTGTGATGGATGTTGTGTTGTGTTTGTAACATCTATCACAAGACCTCCTGGGCTTGTAGAGACCTAAACATGACCCAGAGTGCAACAGGATACAAGTCAGAGCCACCCGTTGACCGTTTGTGTTCACGCTGAGTTTTAAACATAGCTGCTCTGAAGAAAATGCCTGGCAGGGCTTGCATTAGACATGGGGAGGACTGTGATCCTCTGCAGCATGGAAGCACTAACAGTCAGTCAGGTGCTGGGGTATGGAAGCCAGCAGAGATCTTGGATTGGTTGTCAGCCTCTGACTGCTTGTGGACAGATGAGGACGAGTGGGCTGCAGCTCATCGGTAGAGCACTTGCCCAACTGACATGAGACCGTGGATTCCAGTCTGGGCACTGCAAAAAGAAACAAATCATGCATGCTGATGGCTGTCCAAAGGTTTGACAAACTCATGTTCTTTCCACATGTTGCTGTTGGATTTTTGTTCAAGTGATTATGTTGATTTAAGTTTCAATGGAAATTATTTATAAACTTAACCGTTTATGAAACTGTGTTTTGTAGTTGATTCACCTTGATGATGATTGCATAACCGAACTTTCTGTACATCACCACAACAACAGGCAAACAATGGAGGATTTAATTTCATTGGTAAGTTCTGGTACAGCATGAACCTAAAGGTGGTAGTTTTTGTTTTACTGTCCTCCTTGTATTTTGTTAGTACGTTGATAGTGACAGAGTGTTTAAAACCCATGGGAGCACCATGAACTTCAGCAAGGCACTGACTATATTCATGTATGATGCACTTCCTTGCTTGTGTCTTCTGTGTCTCTTACAACAGTCTCAACATTTATTTATTGCTTATTCTGTGTGTGTGTGTTTGTGGTGAGCACATGCTACAGTAAGTGTGTAGAGCTCAGAGGACAGCTTGTAGATTGTCTTTCTCTTTCTGCCATTGGGTTCCAAGGATTGAATTCAGGTTGTCAGACTTGATGTCAGTGCCTTTACCCCATGAGCTCTCTCACCAGCCCTGGATGTCCTCTCTAAATGTGAACACTGCACTGGACATTGATTAGAGAAATGTAATGAACAAATGATTGAGACTCTGAGCAGATGGACTGGTAGTTCTGACTTCCACTGTTTTAACGTTCTCAAACAAATATGGTTCTGCTTTAAACATAAAAAAAACATATTTATATCTTTCTTTTCAAGGGTTGGGCCTTTAGCCAGTGGTAGAAATATGTTTCAGGTTCTATTTCTAGCACTAAACAAGAACGGAAGTTCTGTTTCTGAGCAAGGGCTTGGATGTAGTCCGCGTAGCAGGCCTCAGATAATATGCCCCACACAGTCTTTTTCTGTCAGTTTTTTCTGTCTTTCTTTCTTTCTTTCTTTCTTTCTTTCTTTCTTTCTTTCTTTCTTTCTTTCTTTCTTTCTTTCTTTCTTTCCTTCCTTCCTTCCTTCCTTCCTTCCTTCCTTCCTTCCTTCCTTCCTTCCTTCTTTCTTTCTTTCTTTCTTTCTGTCTCTCTCTCATGTACATGCATGTGCACACACATAGTTTTGCTGTGTGCCTCAGGCTGGCCTTTGTCTGGAGCTGTGTGTCACTCAGGCTAGCTTTCTACTCAGTTTTCCAGCTTCTGCCTTCCCAGTGTTGGTATTGCAGGCATCTGCTACTGTCCAGCTCATAGCACAGTTTTCTCCTTCAAAACAGTCCTGTGAAGTCATTGGCAAGATTTCTGATATTGGATGGTTTTTGCTTTTTTGGGTCCTTGATGTCTAGGCTAAACTTGTGGTCTTTTTCTAGAGATAGAGGCATTCACTGCTCAGAGTCTCATCTTGAGACTATGGCAAGACTACACCTCTCCTTGCTCCTGGTTCAACACTGTGTCCTTTGTCATCTGTGTTGGATTTGTTTTCTGTTTTCCATCGTGCAGGTAGAAACCTTAAACAGTTTGTTTTGAAGCAGAGCTTTGCTGCTTTGCGGTGAGAAGTAAGGAGCTCTTGTGAGTGCTGCAGTGCAGTGTCTAGAGTATGTTCACAGAATGGGGCAGCTCCTTAGTCTTTAAGAGTACAAATTTGAAATTTTTACCTGGTGGTTCACACCTGTAATCCCAGTCCTCTGAAAGCTGAGGCAGGAAGAGTGCCACTACAGTGTGAGGCCATCTCAAAAACAAACCATCCAACCCCACCGTGCATAGTAGCTCACACCTGTAATTCCAGTACTGGGGGAGTTGAGACAAGGAATTTGATGCTAACTTTGGCAAGCCTGTGCTGCATTCTGAGACCCTGTCTCAAAAATGAATAAAAATGAATAAAAGCCCAGCTCCTGGTCACCGTCTAAGATTAGTGCTGCACTTGGCTTCAGAGGTTTTTATTGCATGGGAGAGGCAGTTAATGCAGAATATAGCTTAATGTAGAGTACTCGCCTCCCATGAGTGAGCCCTGGGTTCAGATCTGGTACCACAGGCGGGAAAAGAAAGCCAGTTTTGACCATATCTCAGCACTAGTCTCCTTTTGCCAGCTGGGATATTTCAAAGGATATCAGATACCATGTCATCTTTGCTAGGAAAAAAAGTTGTTTGAATGAATATGACAGTTGTTTAAAACCTGTCCCTTAAAAGCAACATTTAATCAGTTTCAGCATCATTGGGAAAAAGTTTTTCAAATGGTATCCTCTCAAAATTCTCTCTGTAGTTTTCAAACTTAAAAGTGAAATTTGAGCTAATTTCATTCCTTCTGATGCAGAAAATAGAGATATTAAGGCATCTTAAAACTTATTTTCTGCTGTTAATTTCTTTAAAGTTTCTGTCAGTTATTCTGAAAGGTAAGCATGATCAACCTTAGGACTTCGCCAAGGAATGTAACTTTGTTGTTGCAGGGTCTGAGGTTTGGGGTCAGGCTGAGGATGACCTTGAACTCCTGCTCCTCCTGCCACCAACTCCCAGGTACAAGGATTGCAGGTCTGAGCCACTATGCCTGTCTCATAGTTTTCTTCTTTAGTACTGCTTTCCATTATTGTGTATGTGTGTTGGAGAGGAGGGGGAGGGAGGGGGCAAGTGGGCACAGGTAGAGGTCTGTGGACAACTTGGTGGAATTGAGTTTTTCTTCCTACCGTGTGGGTTCCAGGGATCAAATCAAAGCCAGACTTGATTGACTACAGATCCTTTATCCACTGAGCCCCTACCAGCCTCCTTTTCTCATTCTCAAATGTCTGTTGTACTTACATTCGGTCCTAGAGATGAATAAATGAGTCTCCTCATTTTAGAAGAAGAATTTTTCAGCTGTACATATATCTTGGAATAACCATGAACTTTCAGAGTAATCCTAATGCCTAAATCTTACCTCCAGAGATTATGATTTATTTGGTTTGTGGTAGTGCCTAAGCATAAAATCTTTTGGGAGCTTCCTGAGTGGTTGCACTGTACTGCTAGGGGTTGAAAAGTATTGTTTTAGGTTCTTGTAATCAAAAATACAGTCCAAGTCAAGCCTCGCCCTTCCTTAGGTGCTTATTAGAAACTGAGAAGTTTAGGTCTGCCAAAGATCTACTGAATCAGAATCTAAAATAAATTCCCCAAGTGGTTCATTGTACATTTGAGCATGACAAGTATTAGTCTTAATAGAATGGTTTTAATTAATTAGAAATGGTTTTTCCCTTCAGAGGACATTTGACAATGTCTGGAGTCGCTCCCCTGCCCCCTTTTCTTTTTTGTTTTTCAAGACACAGTTTCTCTGCATAGCCTTGACTATCCTGGAACTCACGCTGTAGACCAGGCTAGCCTTGAATTTATAGATCCTCCTGCCTCTGCCTCCAGTGCTGGGATTAAAGACTTGTGCTACCACACTGGACTTTTACTTTCCAATTTAAAGAGCTTTGGAAAACCCAAATTGGGGATCAACTCAGGTTGTTTATAATTGTTAAGCATTGTCTTAGAGTTTCTATGACCAAAAATCAAGTTGGGGAGGAAAGTTTTTTTGGCTTATACTTCTCTATCATTCAACATCAAAGAACGTTAGGACAACAACTCAAACAGGGTAGGAACCTAGAGGCAGGAACTGATGATGCAGAGGCCATGGAGGTGTTGCTTAATGGCTTTGCTCCCCACGGCTTGCTCAGCCTGCTTTCTTATAAAGCCCAGGACTGTCAGCCCAGAGATGTCACCACCCACAATAGGCTGAGCTCTCCCCCATCATTCACTAATTTAAAAATTGCCTTACAGCTATATCTTATGGAGGCATCTTCTCAATTGAGGCTCCCTCCTTTCAGATGACTCTAGTTAGCGTTAAGTGTTTATCATGGGAAGTGGTAACAAAGGAAATTGATACGTACCTTAGAATTCCCCAGAAGGATCAGGATTCAGTGGTAGCAACAACCTCTAAAGCCACAGGGACCAAGAGTGCTGGAATCTGAGGCTGATTGGAAATCAGCAACGAGGACACCAGGTCACTCTTTCTACTTCATGCTTTCTGCAGCTGTTTCCTGATCCCAGCAGAAGACTGCAGACATCTAACAAGAAGGAAGAAAATGTAAAGATATAATAAAATAGATAATGCAGGGAATCGGGAGATGAGTAAAAAGAGTAATATTCTCAGAAATAAGATGCATTCATAAAGAACTTTTCTTCTTTTTATTTGTTTGTTTTTTGAAACAGGTTTCTCTGTAGCCCTGGCTGTCCTGGAACTCACTCTGTAGATCAGGCTGGTCTTGAACTCAGAGATCTGCCTGATGGATTTAAAGGTGTGCCACCACACAGCGTTCTAAGCACTAGCCCTTGTAACTCTAAACTATCTAGAAATGAAAAGCTTGGTAGAAATGTTTGAAAGTAAAAGTTAAGGTGATGTTTTCAAAAGTGGGACAGAGAGACAAAAGAAGAGGTAAGAAAGACATACCATATACATTACTATTAATAGTAATGGAAGACACACCATATACATTACTGTTAATAGTGATAGAAGACACACCATATACATTACTATTAATAGTGATAGAAGGTTAAATAGTGAAGGGGGAGGAACCACTAAAGAAAACGACACATTAACTAGGAGTTAGCATACAGGATAAAAACGTGTACCAATTAATGCCTCTTCTAGTGGAATTTCAGAAAGCTGGGAAGGACCATGAATGTTTTCAGAGACTATAGTCAAAGTCATGGGAGTTAGGGAGACCGTTTAAAAATAGCTGCATCACAATCAAGAGGAATAGTGCCTCCTAAACTATGAAAATTATTGTTGGTCTGTAACTTTACTTGACCAAACCAGAATCAAGGATAAGGCTAGAATGCTGTCATTCTGTGAGGTTTTAAAACGCTTACCTCCTGTCAACCCTCAGGAAGTTACTGGAGGATGATTTCTTCCACAAGAGTGTCAATCAAGAAAGAATGTTTAGGGAAGTAAGGGAGTAGAATGGAGGAGAAAAAGTTGCTAGACAGGTAGCACATGGAATGCCAATAGGAGAAGGGAGAAGGTAGGTTAGCTGATGTACCATGAATGTTGAGAGATGAGAATACTAGAATTTATGGGAGAGTTAGAAGAGTGATGAGCTTAAATAAATCAATTTTAGGAATGATACAGTTCTGCCACAACAAAAAGGAAACAAGAATGCCGAATTTTTCTTTTTTTTTAAAAAAATAATTTATTTAATTTTAAGCACATTGGTGTGGTGTTAGATTCCTGATCCAAATTGAGTTACAGACAGTTGTGAGCTGCCATGTGGGTGCTGGGTCCTCTGGAAAGGCAGCCAGTGCTCTTAACTGTTGAGCCATCTCTCCAGCCCCTGAACTTTCTTAGTCCTCTGTGTAATAGTAAAAATAAAATGCCGCAGGCCCCCACAGGTCCCTGACTGGCAGCAGTGGACAGCAGGCATGAGACCATGGTGGGTCCTGAAGGCAGCCAGGTCTCAGGCAGGGAGCCCCCGAGTGGCCTGCAGGCCATGAGGCCAATGGGTCCTCGATGGATAGGCACACCATGCAGAGTGAAGTTGGATATTTATTTAGTGGGTTATGGAGGGGAAGGGAAATAAGAGAAGGGGAGAAGGGAGATGAACAGAGGCAGGGCCAGAGAGAAAGAGAAATTGGAGGGGGGAGGAAAAGTGGGGAGGAAGAGAGAGAGAGAGGCAGAAACTGCCTCTGAGAGAGTGAGACAGAGATATGGAAAGGGAGAGGGCTCAGACTGCAAGCAGGAAGGAAGATCTGCCTGCCTCAGTGGTGGAAGGGGAGAGAGTGGGCGGGGCTTGTCTCTTAAAGGGACAGGACACTCCATTACAGTCTGTTTTTGCATCTTTTTGTCTTTTGCTCTGTTTGGTTTCGCTGCTGGACTTATAACCAGTCAGTATGGCTGTTAGTAAGATGTTAAAATATGTATGTAATGCTTAGTAAATAGCCAGTGTTCTGGCTGCTTCACTGTTCCTGTCTGAGATACCCTGGGTATCACTTTCCCTACATCTTGTCTACTTTTATTTTGTGCTGCTGGGGATAGAACTAGGATCTTGTACATGCTAGACTGATTGAACTACTTTCTGAGCCCCACATCTCACAATTAAACAGTTAACCGTTGATGTGGCAGGGTCCCCAGTACCATCCTGGCCACCTCTTGTTCTCTATTTTGAATGGTTGTATCAGCATAGCAATGAAATATTTAGAACATTGTCCCTATTTAGTTGTGAAAATTACTTATAAACTTGTAATGATGCAAATTTGAAATGATTTGTTTAAAAATTACCAGAGGAGGAGAAGTAGGTAAGATGTTATAATAGAGCAGAATTCTTTTTTCCATAGTAAGAATTCTATGGAAAGCACCCAAAGATAAAATAATTAGAACTACAAAGGAAATTAACTTATATGAAATTGGTAACATAATAGTTTTTAAGATGTTTAGAATTCTTTTTGTGGGACTGGAGAGATGGCTCAGTGGTTAAGAGCATTTCCTGCTCTTCCAAAGGTCCTGAGTTCAATTCCCGGCAACCACATGGTGGCTCACAACCATCTGTAATGAGGTCTGGTGCCCTCTTCTGGCCTGCAGATATACTTACAGACAGAATATTGTACACATAATAAATAAATATTTTAAAAAAAAGAATTCTTTTTGTGCAGGACAGTTTTAGGTATAGAGGTATGTTAAATACCACGTCTCTGCAAAGCTATTGACTTAAAGTTCTGAATGCTTGTTGGGTTGAAAAAAAATTTAAAATAGAATACTATTTCCTCATGTACTGCAAGTGTCTTAACTGCCTGATTTCTTTTTCCTTCAGTGGCAGTATGATCACCTCACAGCTACCTACCTTCTGCTTCTAGCCAAGAAGTCTCGAGGGAAGCCAGCTCGTTTACAGCTTCCCTCTTTCTCCTGTGGGATCTTGAGCGCCACTCCAAAGGCAAGTTCTTGAACCCCTTGTGTGAATACTGCTCATCTTACCAGCAGTCTTGTTCATGAGTGGATGCGTCATGGGTATCAGCAAGCCAGACACAAGAAAACTTTTGTTTCTTCTGCAGCCCTAGGATTGAACCCTGGGCCTTGTACATTTGAGGCAAGCACTCTACCACTGAGCTCTTTTCACTTGTTGTAAACATTCTTGAAGAGAAAAATGGGAGTTCTGGATTTGAACTCTCAAAGTTTGAAATTCTTTTAGCTTTGCGGTGGTGGCACATGTAACATGAGGGCTTGCTGGTTGGGGTTTCTGTCCTCCCACCAGGCCCCGTTTTGTCCCAGAGAAAATCACACAGAGGTCTCCACAAGATTATAAACTGATTGGCCTATTAGTTCAGGCTTCTTATTAGCTCTTGTAACTTATATTAACCCATTGTTCTTATCTGTGTTAACCACATGGCTTGGTACCTTTCCTAGTGGGGCAGGATCACATCTTGCTTCTTCAGTGGTCTGGGCAGTAGTGGGGAAAGAGCTTCCTTCTTCCCAGCTGGTCTTATCGCCCCACCTCTACTTCCTGTCTGGTTGACCCTCCTATACTTCCTGCCTGGCCAATCAGCGTTTATTTAAAACATGATTGACAGAATACAGACAATTCTCCCGCACCAGGCACATGCCTTTAATCTCAGCACTTGGGAGGCAGAGGCAGGTGGATCTCTGTGAGTTTGAGGCCAGACTGGTCTACAGAGCAAGTTTCAGGACAGCCAGAACTACATAGAGTAATCCTGTCATGAAAAACAAACAAGCAAAACTAAAAAGCCACTTCCTCTCCTCCTCTGCCCTTCTTTTTCTCCACAAAAGCACGTCCTGATTGTTATAAAAATAGATAAACTAAAAGAAAATGTAGGATTTACTATAAACCTTCTAGCTATAGATGATGCCGTTAATCTTTAAATACAAAGATTTATTTTTTATGTGAATGAGTGGTTGTCTGTGCATGCGTGTGTGTGTGTGTGTGTGTGTGTGTGTGTGTGTGTGTGTGTGTGTGTACCATCGTGTGTGCCTGGGGCTGGAGGAGGCCAGAAGAGGGTATCAGATCCACTGGAACTGGAGTTACAGACAGTTGTCAGTCACTTTGTGGGTACTGGGAGTTGAACTGCACTGCAGAGCAGCCAGTGTTAATCACTGAGCCATCTCTGGAGCCCCAGATTTAGTTAATCTTTAATGTGTCTGTCCTGTCTGTGCTTGCCCTTGTAAATACAGGCCTTTTAAGTGGGTCAGGCATATGAATACATGATACATTATGTCTCATATGACATGACGCTTTCTAATATAAACACTTTCATGTTTATGTTACTGTTGGGATCTAGGTTTCTGCAGTTACTATAGCTTGTGCCATGTAAGTTCACTTCATGAGAGCTAGCTTTAAGCAAGTTGTGATTCTTTATTATTTGTGTGTGTGTGTGAGAGAGAGAGAGAGAGAGAGAGAGAGAGAGAGAGAGAGAGAGAGACAGAGAGACAGAGACAGAGAGACAGAGAGAGACAGAGACAGACAGACAGCATGCTGGTGATTAGAGGATAGCTTTTGACAATTGATTTTCTCTGGGCATTGAGTTCAGTCCTCAGGCTTGAGGACAAGCACCTTTATCCTGTAAACTATTTCTCTGCATCTGCTCCCCATCCTCCCATTGCTTAATATTTACCTGTGCTCTTGGTAGACTGAAGCAGAAGAATTGCTGTCCGTAGCCTGCATGGGCTACATATGTGAATTCAGGCCGGCCTGTGGCTACAAAGAGACCCCATCTGTAAAACGAGCGACCACAATTGTCTGAATACTTTGTTAAATCTGGGTGTGGACTTTGTAATATAACCTTCCCTCAACTTAATTCAGATTGCAGTTTAATGCTCCAATATTAGAAAAACATCCCTAAGGGTTGCAGCTGTTGCTCCGTGGTAGAGTGTTCATTTAGCAAGTGTGCCTGAGGCCCTAGGTTTGATCCCTAGTATCATGGAATGGGGAAAAAAGAAATCAAAAAATGTTTTTTTGTTTTCCTCCAAGAGCCACAGTTGACCCTCTTTTTAGATTTAACATAATTCAGATGGACCTGAATTAGGCCATTCTTTTTTCTTTTAGATCTCAAAACTGTTTTTAAATAAGTTAAAACCACTGCTTTCTTGATCTAGTTGAATCTTCTGTTCTCAGCTTCCTTTAACTCCTTTAGAGCTTGCTTTTTATTGCCTGTCAGTCATGAGCTATGGTCTGAGGGTATGTTAGGATCTTGCTAGACCTTATGTATCTTCTATCTTTTCTCCCTTCTTGATCTCTTGACCAAGCTCAGGACTAGAGTGTCGGTGCAGTTGGGCACCGTGTATCATCTGTGAAGTGAGGTAGTCTCACTCCCAGGCTGGTGCTCTTTCTAAGTTTGGAGGGGTTTGAGAGGCTGGCAAACACCCCATGTCTTCTGTCTGTATGCTTAATAAGTCAACCCATTCCCTTTCATGCTAATTTGGTCAAATCTTTTCACCCTTCAGGGTCATTTGGTACATTACAATACAGGCTTTTTGATCAGGGTAATTGCAGAAAGGTATTATTTACTTCTACAGTCAGAATAGTTACTTTAGCTAAACATTTTAATTTAGTCACCTCAGTTAAGATACTTGGGACATTCTCCTGTCTTGTATCTGAGTTGGCGTGGTCTCACTGGATGACTTCTTTGATCTATAAAGTATCAAAATGGGAAGATCTAAGAAGATATTTATTCTTATCCTCTGTCTACTAAATAGTGAATATTTTCCTAATAATGTCATAATAGTGAACCAAGTTTTGGAGCCTGTTCTGGAACTAGTTCCTGTGGACCAGGCTGGCCTTGAACTCAAGAGATCCACCTGCCTCTGCCCCCTGAGTACTGGGATTGGGATTAAACCCGGTTGCAGAGAGATAATAAGTAATTCTGACTTACCAGTAATTGATGGTACTTCTGGTGAAATAATAAATACACTGTGTCTCAGGGATCACAACAGTGGTGGTTCAGGAACCATGGGTTTGGGGAGCAGATCTCTTTGAGTGTGGTACTTGCTCTGGAGTAGTCATGCTGAGGCAAAGTCCACATGCATAGGAGCACAGGGACTCTATACCTCAGTCAATGGGTTCCAGATTAAGTGGTGTCTGTAGGGACTTTGGAAAATAGGAATGGCCACCATTGGGAGATCCAAATTGGATCAGCAGTTGAGTTTGAGTTTATAAAAATGGAAAAGAGAGAGCACAGTGATGTGATTGGGGTAAAATAAATGTAATTAGCAGAGCTCAGGTACCAAATTGTGCTTGATGTATCCTGGTGACAGTGGCCAGACTTGTTTGATGGAGAAGAGCTAAACTCTGAGGAACTTTGAAATGCTGTGTCACAGTGGTTGACTGTGGAGAAGGTCATGGGGAACCATTGACTTTTTTTTTTTTTTTTGGTTTTTTCGAGACAGGGTTTCTCTGTGGCTTTGGAGCCTGCACTGGAACTAGCTCTTGTAGACCAGGCTGGTCTCGAACTCACAAAGATCCACCTGCCTCTGCCTCCCGAGTGCTGGGATTAAAGGCGTGCGCCACCACCGCCCGGCGAACCATTGACTTTTGAATAAGAGAGCGGCAAAACGGTTTTGAAAAATGTATCCAGTGGTAGGCTGGAAATGGCTCAGTGGGTAAAAGACTTGGCAAACTTGATGGCTGAGTTTGATAGCCAGGTCCCACATGGCAGGAGAGAACTGGTACCGATAAGTTGTCCTCTTACTCCATGTTTGAGCTGACACAGAAAAACACACACACAAATAAATGTGAAATTAGAAAAACTTGTGTATAGAATTGTTCAGTCAGAGATGCTGTGCGTAGTTATTGCCGACTGTAGGTAGTGCCGTCCCAGCCATCATTTGTACAATGCTGAACTTTCCCCCTGGACCTAACTTAACATCAGTATTTTTCTCAGCCTGCCACTCTATACAGTGAGTTCTCAGTGATAGTAATTGGCAGCCCTGGAGAACTCTCACAGTAGGCAGAGAAGGCAAAAGGGTTGCCTGTTTGAGTAATGTAGATATGAGAAGATTTGGCCTTGAACTACATTAGCTCTAAGTCTGGGTATAGAGATATAGGTTTTAAAAATTCAAGTAAACTTGCCTGGTCAGGTTAACGAGATGGTGAGTAGTGTTCCATGCCCTCAGCCTTTAGGCTGTGTTTAGTTTGTTTAGTATTCTTAGTTTGTATAGGGCAAGGATGAAGGGAAATGAGGTATTCTGGTGTAGTGTGAGCATAGGCCCCAAGCATCCTGTTTGTGGACAATCTTCCTAAAGCTTATTTACTCCTGGCAGAAATGATGAGCTATGTTGTGTGCTTTTAAAATGTACTTATTTATGGGACTGGAGAGATGACTCAGTGGTTAAGAGCACTGGCTGCTTTTTTAGAGAAGCCAGGTTTGATTCCCAGCACCTCATGGTCTGTAACCGTCTGTAACTCTAGTTCCAGGGGATCTGATACCCTCTTAACCTCTGCAGGCACCATGCATGTATGTGATAAATGGACATACATGCAGGCAAAATACACATATACATAAAATAAAAGTTAAAAAATAAAATTTTGATTCAGAGCATGTATAATGTTTTTGTAGGGGTGAGTGGGCATATATGTCATGGCATGAATTTGGAGGACGGGACAATTGTGTGTACTTGGTTCTCTTCCACCTCTGTGAGTTCTAAGGACCAGACGCAGGTTGCCAGGACTGCAGGGCACGTGATTTTACTTGCTGAGCCTTCGCACTGGTCCTGTGACATGTTCTTACCAGTGAAGCTCCATGTCATGAGTTACGTCCTTCCCAGCTTCTGCTTCATTGGGACTTTATTTGTAAGTTTGCAAATGAGCTGTCGACTATTGCTGTGTAGTGGTGATAAGCTACGTAAATTATATTCCGTAGAACGCCTAGCTTGTCTCTTTGTTCCTGCTTCCAGGGTTCCTCCCTGGGCCTGGTATGTGATGCTGTAAAATTTGGATCGTGATGTTGTCTTTGCTAACTTCTTTTGCCTTTTAAATGAATAGTCAAAGAATCTGAGCCTGGAAGATATGACCACAAGTGCTGATAGCTGTGTGACTGGATTAATAGACTCTGAACTGTGTGAAGATAATTTATCAGCTCCCCAGACACCACAGGTGGGTAGTTTTATTACTACTTAACACAGAATGCGTATCTTAATTATAAACACATCTAGTCTATAGGAGATCAAGTTCTGTGCTTATAAATTTGTTGAATCTCTAAACCACTGAAGACATTAATGAGAGATTATTGGAATAGTAATGAAAGAGAAGTCAATGATTTCAAAGAAAACCAAGATTCCATTTTGGAACTCTTTATTGCCCCTCCCCTCTTTAAATGTAGTATAATTTGCATATAGTTAAATAGTTGAAGTTCACCCTTTTTAGTGTTTAGCTCTCTGTGTTTGACAACATGGAGCCATCAGAAATTGTGACACAGTAATTCCATTGCCTTTCTCCCAATCGCTCACGCCCCTTTATGAATTCTTTCTCTTAATTCAGGGCAGCAGAAGATGTTTTTCTCCTATTCTGATGGCTTTTTGTTTTAATCCTCCTTAAGTTTGTTGGATATTTTAGGTGTGTGGTTCAAAGTTTTTCACTAAATGTGAGACTTTAGGACATTCTTTTCAATTTTTTTTTTTGCTCCATTATCATTGTGTCTTTTTTCTTTTTCCTTTCTGTTCTTCAGAGTAATTTGATCCACCTGTTTCCAGTTTGCTGACTCCCTTTCTAATGGCTCCTGAGAACACTGAATTATTCTGAGTCATCTTTCCCCTCCGTTCTGTCTCTCTATGTCCATCCCGTCACTCCCCAGCCCCCCATCTTTCTCTGTGTCTGTCTGTCTGTCTGTCTCTTTCTTGACAGGGCCTCACTATCACTATGCAGTGCTGGCTCCCCTAGAACTTTCACTGCAGCTAGCTCCCAGACAGCAGTGATTCCCTCATTCCTCTGCCTGCTGAGTTTTGAATTGAAAGGATACACCACCATGCCCAACTAATTAAAATTACTATACTTCTCAATTCTAGAATTTCTGGGTAGTTCTTGTAAATAATTTCATCTCTGTTGATTCTCTGTTAATTGAAGTATGTGTGTATGCATGCACATGCTTGTGTGTATGTGTTTGTGTGTATACGTTTGTATGTGTGTAGGACAGAGGTCTATATCTGGTATCTTCCTCTGTTGTTCCTCACTTTATTTTCTGAGACCTGGTCTCTCATCAACCCCTGAGCTCACCAGTTGGCTGGAATGTGCTTTAGGGATATGCCTGTGTCTGTATCCTCCCTTGCCCCAGTGTGAGGGTTACAGGCACACCTGTCACGCCCAGCTTTTCCATGGGTGTCGGGGTCACAGCAGTCACTTTTCTAAATCAGTCAGCTGTTCTTCCTTCCTTCCGTCCTTCCTTCTCTTTTCTTTATTTGGTTCTAATCACTGAGAAAATTATTTTGGTGTATATTAGAGTCAAATCAATACAAAGTGGGCCTAAAAATCATTACTTGGAGGCTACGTGTGGTTCTTTTCAGCATTGTCTGGAATCCTAAGTGTGTTAAGACTCCCATTTTAAAATGTTGATCTGCCTGTGCTCAGGAGACCTGAAAACACTGTCAAGTCCTGCAGTCCCACAATGTCCTCTTGGTGGCATTTCATTTTAATAAGAGCAGTGCAAGTTGACTTGCTGCTTATTAAAGGATAAAGAAATTGGCTTTTCTTCCTACGTCTGCTTTATTTAGTACCTTTCCCTCCAGGTTACCAAGCATTGGGCAGAGTCAAATGATAAGGCATCTCAGTCACCAACTCCAGCAGTATGCAGAGCATTGGCAAATAAATTAAAGGACAAAGAGAATGTGTACACTCCCAAGTCTGCTGTGAAGGATGAAGAGCACTTTGTGTGCCCTGAGCCAAGGACTCCAGTTAGTAAGAACCAGTATAAGAGAGAAGTGCTCACTTCGCCAAACTGTTACACAACGCCTACAAAAGGTATTTACTAAGAGATCTGTGCAGAGATCTCGAGGTTCAAATGTGATTCTTACTGTTGTAAATGAACACACGGACTTCTGGAAGTAACCAGCCTTGTACTCTGGCTTCCAGGGCAGGTCAGCTGCCATCATATGTACTGGCATTAGTGGAACTGGAGACAGTGTGTAACTTGTAATAATTTACATTCATGTCTGTGTGTGTGGCTGGGGGCAGAAGGATGTTACCTGAGGAGACTTAAGGAAGGTGGTGGGTCCCCTGGAGCTAGAGTTATAGGTATTTGTCAGCCACCAGATGTAGGTGCTGGGAACTGAACTCCAGTCCTCTCTGGAAGCACAAGTACTCTGAGCTGCTCAGCCATATCTGCAGCCCCTCCCTCCCACGTGTGATTGAATCACAGCAGCACAGGATAGCAACTTAGAGCTTGTCCTGTCTCCACAGTGTGGGGCCTGAGACTCAGGAGTGGAGTGCTACGCTGAGGTTGTGTGTGCAGCCTTAGCTTCTTCACTCCCACTGAGAATGACTCAGGCTGGAGTTTCTGCTGAGCTTTTCTTACCATCTGGTTCTTTCATGGTAACCTGGTCCTGTCCTGCCTGCAGTAGGACCGCCAGAGTCCAGAAGGTAAGGGGTCTGTAACTCCCTCCCAGCCTTCACACAACACTTCTTTCCCTTGGCTTCCTCTTGAGTGGATTCTCCACCAGTTATTTAAACTGGCCTTTCAGGACACATGGTGTTTTGGTTGCTATCTCATCTGGATACATTCTGCTGTGCCACTTGTAAGGCCACTTTGCTAGGATCAGGTCTCCCTAAGACAAGCGGTTCAGAGCTCTGTCATACTTTGTGCTATGTAGTAGGGTCATATCTGAGTGAAGACAGAAACTAGAGCCAGAAGCAGTTTTACTGACCTTGATCTATTGTCTGTGTCGGTTTTAACAACAGCAGCTAATTTATCATTCCTGCAGCAATTGTGTCATTCTCTTGCGCTGTATTGAGATCCTAATGAACTCCAGCTCTGAGGTTGCCATGTGAACTTCTGTTAAACCCCTTCTCCCATTGCACTTCTAGTTTGCTAGTAGGGTTGACATATTATACGTGAAGACATTGTGGAAGATTTTGCTTAAATGTTTGCTAGAGTTCCATTATTGTGTTAATGGAATTTTTCATTTCATCAACTCATAGTCTTCTCCAAATGTGAGTCCATTTTGGGAATGATGAGGTGTGTTTGTGTGTGGCTGTCTGCACTTGTCTCAATAAACTACAGGATCTCAAGTGGTTGCCATTTCATCTTTCCTCAACAAAGATTTCTGTCTTTTGTTGCCCCTCTTACTATAATTGTGTTGTCTTTTAATTTATTAATCTTTGCCTTTTTAAGACTGTCTCATGTAGCACAGGCCAACCTTAGACTCATTGTGAGGATATAGGTGAAAATGATCTTGAATTCTTTTTTGTCCCTCTGAGACAGAGTTTCTCTGTATAGCCCTGGCAGTCCTGGAACTTGATCTGTAGACCAGGCTGGCTTTGAACTCAAAGAGATCCACCTGCCTCTGCCTGGGATCAAAGATGTGTGCCACCACTGCCCAGCTGGCCTTGAATTTTTTTTAATAATTTATTTATCTTTATTTTGTTTGCATTGGTGTTTGCCTGCATGTATGTCTGTATGAGAGTATCAGAGTGGTGAGCCGCCATGTGGGTACTGGGAATTGAACACAGATCCTCTGGTAGAGCAGTAAGTGCTCTTAACCATTGAGCCATCTCTCCAGCCCCATGACCTTGAATTCTTGGTCCTCCTACTTCCACCTCCCAATCCTTCTGGATTGTCATTTGTGCACCACCTTGTCTGGTGGAGACAGACAGAGAATGAGAGCGCATGAGTAGAGCAGGGGTCAATCTTGAGTGTCATTCTTAAGGAGCCACCTACACTACTGAGACAGGATCTTAGTGGGTCCTGAGTTGGCTGAACTGGCCAGCAGACTTGAGGGACCCGTCTGTCTCTGTCTTCCCAGTGCTGGGATTAGAAGTTCATGCCAGTCCAATCCAGACTGGATTTTCTTTCCACCAGGGTGCTAAGGACTCAGATCTCCCCATTTCTATAGTCAGTGCTTTACCAACTCAGGGTTTCCCTAACCTCTCAGAAACTAAAAAGAAACAGAACAACAAAAAACCCTTTGACAACATAATCTTTTCTTTTTTTTTTTTATTGTTGATGCTTTTAATATGATTCTAAAGGTTTTGAAATGTGGGTAGTTTGAAATGTAGTTTTCACATCTTGTTCCTACAAGACTGTGTTAGTGAGAAGCTTCATATTGGCTGTTTGTCTTTAAACAGAGTGCAAGGGGTGATGATGTAATTGGTAGCTTCCACTAGCGCATCTTACTTTTGTTTTGTTTTGTTTTGACATGAATGGTAATTCCCATGTGCAACTCCCATGTAGTCCAGGCAGTGGTAGTTGTCACAGGTCTGCTGTTATATATGTAGCACATTCTCTTAGGATACAAAGACTTTTTAAAAACAGCTTTTTTAAAAATTACTGTTATTCTTGTAACTCAAGAGAATAGACTTTATTAAGCAAAACAAACCCGTCCCTAAAAGTTTATTATCATTGTTTCCTCTAAAGTAGATAAACCTGTGTATCTGTATATTTTTCCAGGGATTAAACACAGGGCCTTGGGCAGGCTAGGGAAGTGCTCTGCCGCTCTGCTACATTCCCCAGCAGATAAAACCTTTAGATCATAAAATCAAAAGGCTGCTCAGTTAGTGGTAACCAGATCTGCTGATGCCTGCTCTGTTTAGGGTAAAGCACAAAATTCTGGAATAAAGAACAGTCACATTAACAAAACTCATGTTAATTTTTTTCAAACTCAGAAGGGATCAGTTTCTTTACCTAATAGGAGTTAAATGGGATTGTGAATTGAATTTAATACTTTTCAGTATGTTAGTTCATAGTGAGGTTTATGTCTTGTTTTAAATCTTTACATGTAAGGCAAAAAATGATTTTTTTAAGGGTGTTTTGTTTAGAGACAGGGTGTTATACACCTTAGGCTGGCCTTGAACTGTGGAGCATCCTGCCTCTACCTCCTGAGCATTGAGATTAAAGGTATGCTTTATGGCACAAGGTGATTTTGTTCTTAACATCAATCATCTAGAAACATTTTCCTTACATAATTAGAGCCAGCAATTTTACTTGCCAAGTAGTACCAATATTTTGGAGTCAGTGAAGAAAGTGGTATATGTATTATTGATTGAGGTGTTGTCCACTACACATGGTTTGTGTTTGTTATTTTTTTTTTAATAGCTAGAAACCAGTGCCTGAGAGAAGCCCCAGTCAGAACACCAGGGAACTCCGCAGGGGCAGACACTTTAAAAACGGGTGTCATTAGCCCTGAGAGGCGGTAAGTATTGCTTTTCAAACTCCCAATTTTTAGTGTAGGTCATGGGACTACTCTTCACCTATGAGGAAATCCCTACAGGGAGTGAAGTGAGTGGAGTCAGATGCTGCTGGAGCTGGACACCTGTTGCTAGGAGATGGGCTGTGGCTGAGCATGGTTACTGTGACTGTTCCTTCCTGGGGCGGGGTAATGAAACTGATAAGCTGTGGGACTGACACCTTAAGCTCAAGCACAGCCAGCTGGAAGACAGACTCCCTGCCTATGGCCGTGCCTTCCTTCCCCAAGGCCCACTTGCTTGTGCGGCTCTGCTGGCAGAGTGTAGGTGTGCACTAACAGTCACACTCCCCAGGATGGTAAATACACTGATTTCGGCTTACAGAGAAAACCAACTCACTTCTCTTAGGTGAAAAACCCCAAGGCATAAGTGAGCCTTTATTGCATTTCAGTTGTTTTTAGATGCACGATTTGGAGAAGTAGAATATAAACTATTAGATGCTGCTGCAGTTATTATCTTTTTATTTTTAATGTCTTTGATATTATGATTGGGTAAGAAGATAGTCTCACTCATTGGAGGTGTACACAGAAATGTTTCAGAGTAAAGTATTACACCTTCAGGTGGCTGGGCAGGCGTGCACAGGGACTGAATCTGTGTATTGTCTGTGTACACAGAGAAAGCCATTGGCCAAATATTAGTAGTTGTTGACCCTAGGAGGACATGTGAATGTTCATTGTACTGATATTCACATGTTTCTATGTTTGAGTTGAATAAAAAAAAGTGAAAGAGCTGAGCCTTGTCATAGACTTGGAATCCCAGCTACTTGGAAGACTGAGGTAGAAGGATTGCAGGTTCAAGGCCAGCCTGGGTAATTTAATGAAGAACCTGTCACAAAAATAAAAGGTAAAAAGAAGGGTGTGGATAGAGCTTATTGTAGAATGCTTTTCTAGTATAAATAAGGACCTAGGTTCAATCCTTGCTATCTCCCAAATAAGTAAACAAAAATGAAAGGATAAGTAGTTTGGTGGGGAAGGGAAACTTCTTTCCGATGGGAGATGGCTTTATTGCCCCTCCCAAAGAGGACTGAGGTGGTCTGGCTCTGTCACACCTATTACAGCCAGCCCTTGGGGCTTGTGGAGGGACAGGCACAGGAGCCATGAGGGCAGCAGAACAGTGGCACTAGTGCTCTGTTTGTTTTTAAGGTGCCGCTCAATGGATGTGGATCTCAACCAGGCACATATGGAGGATACCCCAAAAAGGAAAGGAACCAATGTGTTTGGAAGCCTTGAGAGAGGACTGGATAAGGTTCTTACTGCGCTTACTAGGAGCAAGAAGAAGGGCTCTGCCAAAGATGGGCCAAGAAGGCGAAAGGTAAGTGGTCCAGAGCCTATTAAAAGTTCAGAAGCTGACTCTTAACTAGATGCCTCTTTAACCCAAGCTCTTTGGCAGGGTCTCTAACCCGGGCTGGTCTTAAACCAGGGCAATCTTCTTTCCTCAACCTCCTAAATACTGGGGTTACAGGCATGTGCAACTACCACCCCGTTACCTGGTTGCACTGATCCAGTCTTTCTCTCTCTCCCTGTGTGTTTGTGTGTGTGTCGCTGCTCATTCATCCAGTGTGGGATGCAGGGGTTAACACAGGATGTCAGGTTTACATGTCAGGAGCTTTTACCTACTGAGCCATCTTGCCAGTTCATCCTTTTGATTTTTAAAAAGAAAAAGAAATGTATTGCTAGGCAGTGGTGGTGCACACCTTTAGTCCCAGCACTCAGGAGGCAGAGGCAGGCGGATCTCTGAGTTTGAGGCCAGCCTGGTCTCAGACAGGGCTACACAGAGAAACTTTGTCTTGAAAAACCTAGATGTGGGGTTGGAGAGATGGCTCAGGGGTTAAAAGCACTGACTGCTCTTCCAGAGGTCCTGAGTTCTAGTCCCAGCAACCACATGGTGGCTCACAACCATCTCTAATGAGATCTGGTGCCCTCTTCTGGTTTGCCAGCATACATGCAGACAGAACACTATTTACATAATGAATAAATAAATCTTCAAAAATAAAAAAAGAAAAACCTGGATGGATAGATTGATAGATATCTAGATGGATAGGAGAAAATAAAGAGAAGTGTATCAAATAAATTTACTGTTTTTTTTTTAATTATCTACTTTAAATTGCCTATATACATTTTTGAATAGTTAATACATGCATGTTCTTATGTGATGGGTTTTAAGAATGCAGAGGTGGCCTGGAGAAGGCACAGTGGTTAAGAGCATTTATTTCTTGTAGAGGATTTGAGTTCAGTTCCCAGCACCCACAAACATCCATAATTCCAGTTTCAGAAGATAGGTTGCTCTCTTGTGGCCTCTGTCGACACTAGGCACACATGTGGTGTATAGACATGCAGGCAAAGCATAACACTTAACGTAAAAACCTAAAAATAATTAAAATATTAAAAATTATAAAAATAAATTTTTTAAAGAATGCAGAGGTGATTTAGTCACCCTCTTCAGAGAACATATATTTCATATAATTCAGAATCACAGAGATTGATCACAGGACAACATAGAGATAGGGAAACGTGAGATCTATGAGAAATATATATATATATATATATATATTTATATGCTAAGAGAAATTAAGAGCTGCTTTCAGGTTTAGAGACTTGAGCTTGAGCTTAGTTGTCCTGTTTCTGGTACAATAAATAGTAGTCCCTGACACATACTTTTATAGGTTCTTATGAAATATGTGCATGCATAGGAAATTAATTGAAAGTTTTAAAAACAGTTGTTTATTGGGTGTGTACATGCGTAACATGTGGAGATCAGAGGACAACTTACAAGAGTCTGGTCTCTTTTCCACCATGTGGGTCTTGGGGGTTGAGTTCAGCTCATCTAGCTTGGGAATAAGTACTTTTACTCACTGAGCCATCTTGGCAGTCCTAGTTTGAACTTTGAGTTGTAGTATGTGTAAGGAAAATGGGAAGACAGGCTGGAAGGCCATTAAGGGTCTGGCTAAGAGGTTTGCATCTTGCTTAATAACCCTGTTATACTTTTAAAGAGTGTAATCTATTGGTGTAGACAATATACTTGAAAGGAAAAAGAAACAAGCTGTTAGCAGTGTCTCAGTCTCTGTTTTATTGCTGTGAAGAGACACAATGACCAACACACCTCCTATAAAAGGAAGTGTTTAACTGGGGACTGGCTTACAGTTTCAGAGGTTTAGTCTGTCATCATGGTGAGGAGTGTGCAGCAGGCATAGCAAGCAAATGCTGGAGCGGTAGCTGGGAGCTGCATCCTCATCTGCAGGCCCAGGAAAAATCTCAAGGCCTGGCAAGGGCTTTTAAAATCTCAAGGGCTATTTTTGTGACACACCTTTTCTATATAAGGCCACACCTCCTCCTAATCCTTATAATCTTTTCAAATAGTTCCACTCCCTGGTGACTAAACATTCAAATATAAGAGCCTCTGGGAGCCCATTCTTTTTCAGACCCCCAGAGGCTTATAGCCATGTCATAAAGAAAAAATGTCTTTAGTCCATATTCAACAGTCTCCATAGTTTATCATAGTCTCAACATTGTTTAAAAGTCCAAAGTTCAAAGCCTCTTCCGAGACTCATGCAATCTCTTAACTGTTACCCCATGTAAAGTCCAAATAAAAAGCAGACCACATACTTTAAATATACATTGACACAGAATGTACCATTCATTGTATGGAGGAAAGGGAACATAGTGAGGAAATTCTACACCAAAGACCAAAAACCTGCAAGGCAAACTCCAAATTCTGCATTTCTACGTCTGATGTCAAAGCGCTCTTAGAACTCAGTTCCTTCTAGCCTTGCTAGCTTCAGCACACTTCCCTCCTGGGCTGATTCACTCCCTGTTAGCAGCTCTCCTGGACAGGCATCCCGCCAGTCTGGCATCTCTAGCATCTTGGGGTCTATAACACAAGCCAGGCTTCACCTGCACAGCTTCACAGAGTGGCCTCTCTGGACCTCCATGTAGGGACACCCCTGACACGCCTGACCTCAGCAACTTTCCTCGGCCATGGAGAGAGATCCCACAACACCTTTCCTGTATCATTGACTCTAAAGCCAGAACTGTGTGTACACATGCACATGTACAAACACACACACACTGAAATGCAATTTAAAAATTGGTAAGAAAGGAAATGAGCATATAAAATTGACATGAGGCTGATGAGATAGCTCAGTGGGTAAAGTTGTCACTATGGAAGCTGATGGTCCCAGTTCAATCCCTGAACTCACATAAAGGTGAAAGAAGAGAAAAGCTTCATGCAGTCCTGCTCTGACTTCACACACACAGCGGCTCACTTGCCACACACATGGTATCTATACACACACTTTTTTTTTTTTTTTTATTGAGACAGTGTTTCTCTACATAGTCTTGGCTGTCCTGGAACTTGCTTTTTAGATCAGGCTGGCCTTGAACTCAAAGAGATCTGCCTGTCTCTGCCTCCTATTATTAAAGGCTTGCATCACCATGCCTGGCACATTTTTTTTTTTTTTAAATGGGGATGATACAGTAGTTTCTGATGAAGACAGTTTCCCCTGAGTCCCCACTGCTGTGGTAAAGCAGCTGGCTCAGCGGTCTGTTCTTCCAGAGTTTTCTTGAAGAGTTCTCATTTGAAAAGGAGTTAGTATTGGGCTTTTGTGTCAGCGTGGTTTGACTCCTCACCCCTTTTCTCCTCTCTCAGCTGCACTATAATGTGACGACAACCAAGCTGCTGAACCCTGACCAGCTCCTGAATGAAATAATGGCTGTGCTTCCCAAGAAGCACGTGGACTTTGTACAGAAAGGGTAAGTCGTTCACTGCCGCCATTGTTGTTCACGTCCCTGCCAGCGCAGGTCCCCACCCCTCTCCAGAGAGCTGCGATGCTAGCTAGTGTCACTGTTCGTAGTAGTCGATTTTCTTTTGCGCTGAAAGCACTCATGGTCACCACTTTCAAGAGATTCAGTTTTCATCTCAGAAATGAGAACCCTGGATTTCCATTTAGGACATTTAGGACAACCCTGTAGGTCCTTTAATTTTCTGCTTTGTTATAGCATTTGCCAGTTGTAATCTTAATCACTGAGACACTTTGGACAAGTGGAAGTTCATAGATTGCTTCTCTGTGACCAACTATCTTATGGAGTTAGTTTTCAGTGGGTTAAGGAAGTTAATCCAGCTTAATGTCCCTGCTGGGTGAGCTGTCAGAAGCTCCGTGGTGTAATCTCATGGTCTGAGTAGCCAGGTCTCTTCTGAACATGCAAATTGTTCCTGCTTCTAAGAATTTCACTAATTATGCCTTTTAAATGACTTATTTATTTTGATTTTAGTTTTTATTTTATGTGCATTGATGTTTTGCCTGCATGTATATATGTGAATCACATGCATGCCTGGTGCCTGAAGAGGCCAGAAGAGAGCATCAGATCCCCCTGGAACTAGAGTTATATAGACCATTGTAAGCTGCAGTGTGGATGCTGAGAATTGAACTGGGGTCTTCTGAAAGAGCAGCCAGTGCCCCTAACCACTGAACCATCTCTTCAACTCTATTCATTTATTTGAAACAGCCTTACTATGGATCTTCTGATCTAGGTGGCGTCAGTCTCCCAAGCACTGGATTACAAGCATGTTATCACACCAGCTTCTAAAATCCCTTTATTAGACAGCTGTGTATAACTGTTTATTAAATTTACCAAAAGCATGCAGACAGCATAATCTATATAGACTATATAGAGTTTGATTTTTTTTTTTGTTTCCTTGTTTACTTTTTTGAGACAGGACCTTGTACTGTAGTCCAGGCTGGTCTCAACTTTCAATTCTCCCTACCTTTACACCCTAAGTTCTAGGTTGTCTTGGGCTGATCTGGAATGCAATTGACTAGTCCAGGGTGGATTTGAACTTGTGATTTTTCTGCCTCCACCTCTGAAACACTGGAATTACAGGTTTGTGCCACCATGGCCATGCCTGAGTAATATTTTAAAGACAGTCCTTTGTGAATGTATCACTGTATATATTCTGTAGGTAGGTCACCTGTGTGTGACCTCTTGCATTTTTTGTTCAGCCTCATTAGAACATGTTTGTCTAACTCCTGCTTATGTGTGGTGCTGTTTCTCTGGTTCCAGAAGCTCTGGCTGAATCTCACAGGCCTGTGCTGATCTCTCCTTTGGCATGTGCTTCAGCAGCAGACCATTAGCTGAAATCCAACCAGTGCTTTGACTTCCTGACATCCAGAGCAACTAGAATGGTCTGACCCGCTCTTTTCTGTTACTATCTGGTCGCTTTTACCTTGTGACGGAGCAAAAAGCAGTGTTCGGCTTCTCAGTGCTGCTATGGTTCTTAGTCTTCCAGGAGGATGGATTTGTCTTCTACAGAGATAAACTATTCTTTCCCTTCCTGTACCTAGGATGTTCCTTTTGACATTTCTGATACTGGCTGCTTATTTCTAAAATATTTTTATCCTTTTCCTCAAACTCGGTATAACTGAGTAAGACAAAGAATGATGTTTTGTTAAGTTTCATAATAAATAATAAAAATAGTTTTAGTTTTGCCTGGTGGTACATGCATGACTGTGAATTTGAGGCTAGCTTAAAGGCTATAGTAAGTTCCAGGCTCATCTGGGCTATATGGAAAGATACTATCTTTTTTGTTTGTTTTTTGTTTTGTTTATTTTTGAAGTCAGCTAGAGCTTGCTCTGTAGCAAGGGATAACCTTGAACTTCTGCTTCTACTGCCTCTATCTCCCAAGTTCTGGGAACCCATGACTGCAAAACCTTGTCTTAAAAAACCCCCAAATCATCATACTTCTGAGGAACAGTGCCTAAATATAATAAATACATAAATGCTTAAATATTTAGAGAACTTAAATTTAAAAGAAACCCTAGTGTTTGTATTCTTATTTATTGAAGATCAGTAAGACATAACTCTAACATTTAAAATGTGAAGTAATTAATTATGTTTATATGAATTCAATCCATTCCACTTTCATAGTCAAAGCCCTATTTTGTGTTGCCAGGGAAGGGAACCTGGCAGCTTTGATACATATGTTCTATGATTCCAGCATGGTGGCACACTGTTTTCCTGCTCTTATTTTTACTGGAAAGTGTCATAGCTATCATAGTTTCTAAACTTGTATAAGAAAATCTTCAAGGCAGATTTTTTTTTTTTCTTTTGAGACAGGGTTTCTCTGTAGCTTTGGAGCCTGTCCTGGAACTAGCTCTTGTAGACCAGCTGGCCTCAAACTCACAGAGATCCGCCTGCCTCTGCCTCCCGAGTGCTGGGATTAAAGGCGTGCGTCTGGCTAAGGCAGATCTCTTTCTAGAGGGTTAATTGCTTCAGCTTTATTCACAAGTTTCAGAGATAAGAATGTTCTAAGTCTCCCTTGTTTTCCTTTGTTGGGAACATTGTGGAAATGACCTTTTCCTGTTGAAAAGGCCACATTAAAAAAATTGCCAGGTTTTCCAGGTATGCGTGCTCTGTACAGCTGTGTAAGAAGGACTTGTCTGTGGCTGAGGGAGAATGCTGGTCAAGTTCACACCTTATTCTTTGGCTCATCGCTCATCTGAGAGAACACAGTCACACCCCATCCCTACAGCATAGCTAGGCCGTGGAAACTGTATGGAGAATTTATTGCTTCGAGTGAAATAATGGCTCGCTTCCCACTAGCTCTTAGAAGTCTAGAAACCTCTTGCATTATCCAGAACACTACAGCTCTCTGACTACCTGCTATCTTAATGTTTTTCAGTTACACACTAAAGTGTCAAACGCAGTCGGATTTTGGCAAAGTGACAATGCAATTTGAATTAGAAGTGTGCCAGCTCCAGAAACCGGACGTGGTGGGCATCAGGAGACAGCGGCTTAAGGGTGATGCTTGGGTTTACAAGAGATTGGTGGAAGATATCCTGTCTAGCTGCAAGATGTAAATAATGGATGCTTTCATCCTGCCTGTATGAACGTGAATGTCATGTTGTGCACAAGAAGACCCTATGACTGGTTGGAACTGCAAGCTCATTTCTAAATAGCTGTCTTCAAGACCAAGACCTTTTTGCTTTTTCCACAAAAAATATTATTTTGTGACTGAATTTGAGGCAGCCAACCCTTCCTTCTGTCATTCTTTATTACTCTTTCTAAATCATGCGACTTGGTGTGTTCATAACTTGATTGTTCTCTGTTCACTTCCATAGGGGATGCCAGCTCTTCCTGTGACTCATTCTAATGTACAATTTCTTTCTGCACTAAAACCATTTGTGAATATACCAGGCTTCTCTTTGTATCTGATTTTGATCGGAATAAAACCCCAAATGGCTTGCTGACTGTTAAGCAGAGACTATTTGGAGTGTGTTTTATCTGTTATCAAATATGCCTTGGGCAGAAAAACAGATAAGAATTCATTTGCATAATTCTTTCCTGTCTCTGATTTAAGTAGGATTTATTGAGATCGTTAACTAAGTCACAGCTGTGGTTACCAGAGTTAAACAACACACTTAATATGTGGTATAAAAGCGTATTGACTTCAGTAAGTATGTCCAGTCAACAATGATGAGTATCCAAACTGCAGGCCCCATGAAATGTTACTTTATGGTAATCTCCCTAAGACTCAACATTGGCCCCAAATTTGTATTTTTATTTCATTTTATTGGTCTCTAAAGGCTAGAACTCGTTACGTTTGTATGGATTTTACCAATTAAACTAGTTGGAGAAAAAATAGCACTGTTTCTGGTCAGTGAGGGAGTGTTTTGCCACTCATTTATTCAATAAACATTTACTGAGTGCTTCCAGGCCCCTGGAGCTGGTGCTGGTGCTGTCCAGCAAACCACGGACTTGAGAATCTGCCATAAAGTTAGACATGACAAACCAACAGGGACACACGAGACAGGGTGGGAAGTACGGTGTCCTTACAGATGTGTGCAAAAGCAAAGCATTTTCAGGTGGTGCTGAACAGAAATTTTAAAGGGAAAAGGAAGTGATGTCAACTATGAAGAGAGAATAGATGAGTTGGAGATTTAGCCAAGAGTAAGGAAGGCCTGAAGGAACTTGAGTACCCCACTGGAGAGAGTGGCCTGGGTAAGGAAAACCAACTGCTGCAGGATTTTACGCTGTTAAGTGACAGCTTTCTTGATATATAAGTTACATCTTACAGCTTTCGCCTTTTGGAACAGTGAAATGACTCAGCAGGTAAAGGTGCTTGCTGCCACGCCTGCCCCCTCTCCATTCGTGGTGGAGAAAACTGTCCTCTGGCTTCTATGTGCATGCTCCCCTTCCCCCTCTTCTCTTCCATGGACTAGATAAGGGCTTAGGGCTGGCTTTGTAGTAAAAGCACATGCCATCCAAGTATGAGAACCATAAGTAAGATTTCTAGAACCCTTGCATACGCCCTCAGAAGGTGGAGGTGGGATCCCCAGAGCAAGCTGCCAGCTCTGCCTTTGGTTGAGAAACCATGCTCAGTGAATATGGTCGCAGAGTGATGAAGGGTGATTGCTGGCACCAACCTCAGGCTCTGCATGGACGTGCATAAATGCGCCCACACCTGTGTACACATGCATGCACACACATGCACACATGAAGATGGGGAAAAATAAAGCTCATTGTTAGTTATGCATCCATCACCACAATCTAATTTTGTAAGATTTTCATCGTGATAAGCTGTCCCTGGAAAGACTCACTCTCCATCCCCTCACACAATAGCCCTGATGGACACACATCTGCTTTCTGTCTTTACAGATTGACTATTCTGCACAATTCATATAATTCTACATCAGTTTCACTTGGTTCTGACAAGAGTTGGTTTGGATTGGTTGACACTTCCAGGCCACAATTCATCACTGAGGGAAATCAGGGCAGGAACTCAAAGGCAAAAACTGTGGGGGAAATACTGCTTGCTGGCTCTTCGCAGACCCATATTTACTTGCCTTAAACATTAAAACAGGTTGTTCCTATGTGTGTGGGCTTGTAGATGTTGTGGGAACTCTTGGAGGTCAGGGAGGGTATTGGACTCCTCAGAGGCGGGCTTAAGGGCAGTTGTGAGCCACCCAATGTGGGTGCTGGAAATTGATCTTGGGTCCTTTGAAAGAACAGCTTGTGCCCTTAACCACTAAACCAATGGCTCTCAACCTGTGGGTTGTATCTTTTTTGGGATCGTGTAGACATATCAGATATTTACATTATGATTTGTAACAGCAAAATTACAGTTGTGAAGTAGCAATAAAATAATTTTATGGTTGGGAGTCCCCACATTATGAGGAGCTATTAAAGGAAGGTTGTGAAGTACACTAAACCATCTCTTCTGCCCCAGCTAGCCTTCTATGGCTCAGAACTGCCTGCCCAAGAGAAAGCGCCCACAGTGGGCCATCAATTCACGATTGAGGCAACACCCCCCCCATACCTGCACAGAAATGTCCTCAGGCCATTCCAATCTAGGCAGTTGCCCAATCAAGACTAGATGATTCTAGGCTGTGTCAGGTTGACAAAGCTATCCAGGACAAAATAGGACTAGAGAGATGGCTCAGTGGTTAAGAGCACTTGCTCAATCAGGACTGGAGTTGAGATCCCAGCATCCACATCAGCCAGCTCGCAGACCTCTGTAACTCCACCACCCAGTGGCCTCACAGCAGGCACCCACACATACACATGTGCACACACATAAATAAACCTGTTCTTACGAAAACAAAGCTAACTAGGACAAAGTGGAATCGCATATGTTGCCTTTGGGATCTAATTTCCCTAACGTTTTCAAGATTTATCATGATTCCTGTATTAGTACTTCATTCTAATTTATAGCTAAATAACTCTCCATGGCATGAATATAGTACATATCCATCTTATCAGCTGATAAAGGCATTTGGATATTTACCCCTTCAAATCTTAGTGTCAGTGTGAACATTTGTGTGCAAGTTTGTGTGAACATAGCTTTCAGTGCTCTTGTGTGTACACCTAGCAGTGAAATGCTGACTGCCATCATCTTGAAGCACCACCAAACACTGTTTTTGAAGACACTGTATACCATGTTACAGTCTCAGCAGTGACGTACGAGGGTCCTGAGTTTTCTACACTCTGCAACACCTAATGTTTATTATTTTAACCATCTTAGTAGGTGTATCTTACCATGTACTTCCCTAATGATAAAAGACGTTGAACATCTTTTCATGTACATATATATATATACAGATTATAGATGTAAGTTCGGTATCAACAGTCGTAGATAGCATACATGACTGATAACATCTGATAGACAAATGCTTTTCTCATTCTAAATGATGTTTTAAAGTTTATTTTAAACGTGTGTGTATATGTTTGTGGGTTTGTGTGTGTGTGAATGCGGGTGCCCTTGGAGGCCAGAGGCGTTGGATTTCCCCGGAGCTGGAGTTATAGGCAGGTGTCACCTGCCTGATGTGGGTGCTGGAAATCCACCTCAGGTTGTCCGCAAGAGCAATTAGCACTGTGCACTGCTGAGCTGTCTTGCCAGCACCTCCTTCTGTTTTTTTTGTTTATTTAGCTTTTTTATGTCTATGAGTTTCTTAATTTGATGGTAAATTTTGATGAAAGAAGTTTTAGTTTTCTGAAGCCGAGTTTATCTGTTCTTGGAAGGCATAAGACAGTGTTGGCTCTTCCTCTGTGGGGAAATGGCATCGCCTAGAGAGTGAACCTCAGCTTTGCTATGTTTACCAAAAACTGCAGGAAGTCCATACCATGTAAGCCTTTATACATTAGTAGTATATTACTTGGGGATTTTTGATTTGTTTGTTCGAGACAGGGTTTCTCTGTATAGCCCTGGCTGTCCTGGAACTTGCTCTGTAGACCAGGCTGGCCTTGAACTCAAGAACTGCCTTTGCTCCTGAACTTTGGGATTATAGGCGTGCACCACCACTACCCGGTTTCACTTGGAGATTCTGAGGAGAGAGTTTTGAGGCACATCTCCCTCTAGTTCAGGCTGACCTACATCTTTATTGACTTACTAAACAGAAAATCACAGGGAGATACCATTTTTATATTGGTTTTAATTGTGTTTCTCTAATCACTTTGCTATCTATTCTGGACAGTATGGAGAATGAGCTATGATAGACATTTTCAGTTCTGAATGGGGGAGTTAAATATTAAATGTATGACAAGCAAAAGTAAAAGGATAAATAGTGACTAGCATATAGAGAGGAGCAGCAGAAGACAATCAAAGCCAGTGCTCAACTATCCAGCAGAGACAACTGAAATAACCCAGCTCCGAGAGCACACTAAAGGCAACATCAGGGACTTCAAACGAAGCAGAAACCAACTGGGGAAGCTTAGAAGCAGCCAGTTCAGGTCCGAGTCCATTGAGAGTCCTGAGCGCAGCAGTGTCTCCATGATGAGCAAAGGAACAAATAGGAGCAGAGAGATGATGTGTCCTATAGGCACAACTAGGGAAACTGAGGCAGTCGACTGGAATTCCCCCATTGAGCTCTCGCTTCAAGGATAAGCTTCGTGTTCTCACTGTAGGGCTTTTTATATCATGGGATAGATAAACAATAGGATTCTCGGTTAGAAATGTTTTGCTTTCTAGTTGTTCTGAAGGACTCACAGTGTTTTTTATTCCTGATAGAGTCAGGGGAGACTAGCCCACCCTAGATGAGAAGCTTTGGAGGACAGACACTTCAAGACAAACATGCTTGGGTCTGAAATGGGAGTGGGCAAGGTGGGGTCCCGCTATGTGGACTAGCCTGGCCTTGAACTCAAGACCCTCTTGCCTCAGCCTCCTGAATGTTGGGATCATAACTAGACACTACTGTGTCTACTTAATGATATTTTATTTTCTCAATTGACTTTTATTTTTAGTTATATGTTTGTATATTTGCATTTGTGTGGGCATGTGCCCGAGGATGCCAAAAGAGGGCTTCAGATCCCTTGAGTTGGAGTTGCAGATGGTTGTCAGCCACCCAGTGTGGGTGCTGGGAACCAAACTGTATCCCCTGAAAGAGTAGTATGCCCTTAACTGTTGAACTGTCTCTCCAGACCCCTGTAAAAGTTTAGTCTGACAATTGTAATCTTTGACTTTTTACTACATTTACTTTAATAATTCCTTTTTTGAGCATCAGGTTTATTGAGAGATAATTTACATAGAGTAGAATTACCTTTCTTAGTTACATAGTTTGAGAAATACATGAAGTCATAAAATTATCACCTTACCAAAATTAAAGCATTGTGATTGTCCCAAGGGGTTGTATCATGCCCTTTGATTGTCAATCTGTGCCCAGCTCCCCAGTTGCCTTTGTTTATGAGACAGTGTCTGGCATTGTAGACTTAGCTAGCCCGGTACGTGCAAATTTCAGTGTCCCGATTGCAGACCTTAAGCACCACGCCCAGCTGGTGTCCATCTCGGAAGTTTTGTTTATCAAGAGTGTTCACAACCATTTACCATGTGGAGCGTCCGTCTGGGGTGTAACTTCTTTCACTTAATGTAATTCTGAGACTTGTTTATGTTGCTGTCTATATTAGTTACTCATTTTTATTGTTGAATAATGTCTGTCAGTACATCCCTAATCAGAAAATATTAATGACTTTGTGTATGTGTGTGTGTGTGTGTGTGTGTCTGTACACGTGTGTTTGGAAGCCAGCGGTTGACATCAAGTGGTTTCTTCAGGCACTCTTTAACCTATCTTTTGAGACAGGGTCTACTTAACCTGGAGCTTGCTGGTTTGGTTAGGTGGGCTGGCCAAAACACCTAGGGATCTTCCTGTTATGACCTTTCCTGTTCTGGGATTACAGGTACATTCATATCTGTGTGTGTATATATGTATTCACATCCCTATTTACACCTGTGTGTGTATCCCTGTCCCAATTTACACCTGTATGTGTGTCCCGATCCCTATTTACACCTGTGTTTGTATCCCATCCCTATTCACACCTGTGTGTATCTCCATTCCTATTCACACCTGTGTGTGTATCTACATCCCTATTCACCCCTGTGTGTGTATCCCATCCCTATTCACACCTGTGTGTATCTCCATCCCTATTCACACCTGTGTGTGTTTCTCCATCCCTATTTACACTTGTGTGTGTATCCCATCCCTACTTACACCTATGTGTATCCCCATCCCTATTTACACCTGTGTTTGTATCCTATCCCTATTCACACCTGTATGTGTGTCTCCATCCCTATTTACACTTGTGTGTGTATCCCATCCCTACTTACACCTATGTGTATCCCCATCCCTATTTACACCTGTGTTTGTATCCTATCCATATTCACACCTGTGTGTATCTCCATCCCTATTCACACCTGTTTGTATCTCCATCCCTATTCACACCTGTGTGTATATCCCCATCCCTATTCACACCTGTGTGTATCTCCATCCCTATTCACACCTGTGTGTGTCTCCATCCCTATTTACACTTGTGTGTGTATCCCATCCCTACTTATACCTATGTGTATCCCCATCCCTATTCACACCTGTGTGTGTATCCCATCCCTATTCACACCTGTGTGTATCCCTATCCCTATTCACACCTGTTTGTATCTCCATCCCTATTTACACCTGTGTGTATATCCCCACCTCTATTCACACCTGTGTGTGTACCCCATCCCTATTCACACCTGTGTGTGTATCGCCATCCCTATTTACACCTATGTTTGTGTATCCCTGAATCCCCTTGGTTCTGTTCCTCTAGAGAACCCTGACATATAAGCCGGGCGGTGGTGGCGCACGCCTTTAATCCCAGCACTTGAGAGGCAGAGGCAGGCGGATCTTTGTGAGTTCGAGGCTGGCCTGGTCTACAAGAGCTAGTTCCAGGACAGGCTCCAAAGCTACAGAGAAACCCTGTCTCAAAAAAAAAAACCAAAAAAAAAAGAGAGAACTCTGACATATATATTGATGCCATAATATTGTGACTTTCCTAAACTTACTTATTCCAGTAGGTTTGTTTGTTTGTTTTTTTTTTTTTTTGAGATAGGTCTTTGCTGTAGCCCTGGCTATCCTGGAAGTTACTCTGTAGACTGGGCTGGCCTCAAATTCAGAGACCCACCTGCCTCTGCTTCCCGAGTATTGGGATTAAAAGCGAACACCACCATTGCTCAGCTATTGGGTAGATTCTTACGTGTTTTCAGCATATGTAACTATCCCTTTGTGAATACATCTGCCAACTGCCTTTTCAATCTGTATGCTCTTTTTCATTTCTTACCATAATTTTATAGGCTAGGACCTCCATTAGTGATGTCAGCTTGGCAGAATTTAGAATTGGCAGGAGATTGGGCATGCTTATGCTATTGTTTTCACTGTGCTAATTGTTGTGGAAAGACCCACCCTAACTGGGTGGCACCGTTTCCTGGACTGAGTGAAAATGAGGGTGAGCTGAGTTTGCTCTCTGCTTCATGACTGTGGATGCTGTGTGGTCAGATACTTCAAACTCTGCCGCTGTGACTTCCCTGCAATGACGACTGTCACCTCGGCCAGAAAAAACCCTTTCTCTCCTCTGTGTTCTGTCACCTTGACAGGAAATGAAACCAAGACACCAGGATGATGTTGTGACTAGAAAAGACTTAGAAGATACCCTTGTGCATGAACTGAGGGAGCTGTGTGGGTTTCTCCTAGATCTGAGCATGTGAATTAAAACAATTTTGCCTAAACAGGCTTGTGGCATACAATGTAAGGGACAGTGGCAGTAATAAAAGTACTTCTGGCCGCCTTTTCTTGAAACTCATCCATTGCTAAGCAAGCACTCTTCCTGAGCTGCATCCCAGCTTTAAGAATTTGCTCCCTTCTTCCCAGACTGTGTCTCAAGGATGCAGCCCTAGCTGGCCTAGACCTCACTGTGTAGATCAGTATCCAGCCTCTGTCTCACGAGTGCTGGATTGTGCCACACCGCCGTCAAGGACTTGCGTTTAATCCAATCCCTGACATGGATGACCTGCAGCTATTGCTTCACTATTGACTCCTCCCCTTTTATATTCACTTCGGCCTTCATCTCACTGTTGTATCATTTGCTACCTGTTGCTGTGCACTTGCTAATTCTCCTTTTTCAGATTTGTTTTATTTTCGACGTGGGGGACTGTCCGTATGTCTGTCCATCACATGCATCCCATGTGCCCTGAGAGGCCAGAAGAGTCATCAGATCCTCTGGAACTGGAGTTGCAGGTGTTTGTGAGCTGCTGTGGGTGCTGGGAGCTGAACCCGGGGTCTTCTGCCAAAGCAGCCAGTGCTCTTACCCACTGAGCCACCGCTCCAGTCCTGTTGACTCTCCTCAGTGAGCGTACCATATTAGTGTGTTACAGTCCCCGTAGGACTTTGCAAACAATGCAAACCTAATTGTTTGTTACCCCTCTTGCCCTTTACCTCAGTGTTGCCAGCGTTTGCAGTTTAGAATGCCTGCCTGTTACTGTGTTTTCTACTGTTATGCGTACCTACACATTTGCCCTTTCCGTTGTTCTTGATTCCCGCACTTTGTGGTTTTTGCTATGGTCATTTCGGCTTCTGACCTTTGCATAAAGAACTCTTTTTATTGATTTTAGTGCAGCCCTTCCAGGATAAATTTGTTTGTTTCTTTGTCTGTCTGAAGACGTTTTTACTCTATTTTCATTTTTAAAGCTTTTCTCATGGGTACAGAATTCTAAATGGGCACAGTCGCTTCTTCCTGGTATCAGCATGTGCTCCCGCCATCACCTGGACTCTGGAATTTTGGGGCACATTAGCCGTGTTCTCCTTTGGAGATGCTGCTTGCTGTGTTTCTCTGCCTGCTGAAGTTTTTCTTGTCTTTTTTTTTCAGGTTGATGATGTAATTATTTTGTTTTGTTTTCCCTTGGAATTTATGTTGTCTGAGCTTTGTTGAGATCTTTCTTTTATCTTTTATTATTTTAAATTTTTTATTAGATGTTACTTTTTAAAATACTGGTTTTGCTTCTCTTCCCCTGCCCTTTTTCAGTCTGGATGAAACCCAGGCCTTGTGCATGCTAGGCAATCACCCGTCTGAGCCCAGGCCCTCTCTCTCGGGACTCCAGGCACACGTGACTCACACCTTTGCTGTGTCTCTTACATCTCCCATACTCTTTTGTGCTCTCTCGCTTTGGTTTTTCTCCGTGTGCCTCACTTTGTCTTCTCTTATGTCTAATTTGCAGCCGTACCAATCTGTTGGTTCTTCAATGTAGAAATTGTATTTTTTAACCTTTAAACTTATTTATTTAAAAAACATGATTTAAATCTAAAGTCTTCACTTAGAAGGTTAGTTTTGCTTTTGTTTTTCTGGTGGTGAGGATTCAGTGCCAGGCAAACACTCTTTCTAAGCTACATCTTCAGCCCCCCTCCCTTTTTTTGCTTTTTTCTTTTTAATGCCTTTTTCAGTGCTGATAACCAAGCCCAGACCTAACATATGCTAGGCTAGCGTTCTACCTCGGAGTTGCAGCCTATGCTTTCATTCTGAGAGAAGCCCTCACTAAGTTGTTCAGGCTGGCCTTAAGCTTGCTTCATACCCCAGGCTAGCCTTGAATTTGCAATCCTCTTGTTTCAGCCTCCTGGAGTAGCTGGGATTTCAGGCTGCATGACTGGGTTTGGTTATTTTCCTATTTAAAAAAAGATGTATTTTAGTCAGGCAGTGGTGGTGCGTGCTTTTAATCCTAGCACTTGAGAGGCAGAGGCAGGTAGATCTCTGAGTTCGAAGTCAGCCTGGTTTACAGAGTAAGTTCCAGGACAGCCAGAGCTTCACAGAGAAATGTCTTGAGAAACCAAAAAGGAAGGAAGGAAAGAAGGAACTAAAACATGTATCTTGGTGTATCTAGTGCTTCTTTTCTTTTCTATTTTTGTTGTTGTTTTTCTTTAAGGCAAAGTTTTCTGTAGCCCAGGCTTGCCTTGAACTCAGCCAAGGATGAACTTTTGAACCCTGATTGTCCTGTCAAATAAACACTGGGATTACAGGCTTATGCTAACATATCCATCTTTATTTTGATCTTTCTTAGAAATTATTTATTGAATGATAGATATTGTATATTAAAGGTTGTCAGAATTGTAGATGATACCTTCCTCCACAAGGATTTATTCTCTCCTTAGAAAGTGTTGAGGGCAGTCACTGTCATCCTCTCAAGCCTGCACCGAGGACCTCCTGGGCTGGAGCTTTTGGCTGCATGCCCAGTGTGCTCAGTGGGTCTCATATTCCAAGCAGACCCTGAAATCTACATTTTCCCTCCTATACCCTATCAGGTGGTAGGAACTACTTCTAAGTAGCCATTGGCTTACTTATTTTGGCTTTTAACCTTATAAAGCCTCAGCATTTACAAATACCTGAGCATTTTTATTATTTTATTTAGTATTGGGAATTTAATACACATGCCTCTAAATCATATCCTCTTTAAAAGCTCTTGTTGTATTTTGAGATAGGGTCTTCGTGGTGAATGACTTGCTACTTTTGTCCGAAGACCAAGGATAATGCAAGTGGGTCCACTCTTGTCACTTCTAAATTGTGCTAGAAGATGTGGCCAGAGAGATTAGGCTACAGAAAGAAAAGATGTCAGTATTGGGAATAGAGGAGCAGGAACTATACTTGTAGATGACATGACCTCTGTATAGAAAACGCCACACACAAAGCTACCTGAGTTAGTAAGCTCTGTGAGGTCACAGGATACAGAAGCTAGTATGTAAAGACTAGTTATGTTTCTATCCATAAACAAATCAATCTGAAGGGGCAATTACAATAGTGATGAACAATTTTAAATAGAAGAAGATGCTTATAAAAAAAGAAAAAACAATGTAAGATTTGTAAGATTTGTGCTCTTAAAACTGTAAAGTAATATCCCATGTTCATAGCTAGGAGGACCTGGTGTTCTTGAGACAGCAGTGCCCCCAGCTGATCTCAGGACATCCTTAGAATCCCAAGGTTCTCCTTTCTAGAAACCAACAAACTGACTAAGATTCATGCGAATGTGTGTGGGATGGAGAAGAGTCAAAACAATCCTGAGAAAGAGCAGAGCTGGAGGATTTGCACTTCTCTCAAAACCTGCATCAAAGCTCAGAAACCAAGACTGTGCCATCAGCAATGCACAAGGATATAAAATGCGGGTTGCAGAACACAGTTCAAAAATGAGCACTTTTGTTATATATTAGTTTTCTAATTCTGCTGTCACAGATTTAGTGGCTAACCCTCCTCCCATCCATCGTTAATATTAGTGTAGAGCTCTGTAGGTCAGAGGTCTACCACAGGTCTCACTAGATTCACAGTGAGCCCCTGACAAAGCTGCTCTCTGTTCTCTGGGTTCTGGGTATGGGACAGCACCCTCCCTTGCTCTTTCCCTAGAGCAGTGAGTGGCTCTCAACCTTTCTAGTGCTGCGACCCTGTGTTGCAGTTCCCCATGTTGTGATGACCCCAACCATAAAATTGTTTCGTTGCTACATCAGAGCTGTAATTTTGCAACTGTTATGATAATGCGACCCCAAAGGGGTCAAGACCCACAGACTGAGAACTGCCTAGATTTTTTTTGGGGGGGGGTTGTTTGCTTGTTTGTTTGTTTGGCTGGTTGGTTTTTTGAGACAAGGTTTTGCTGTAGTCCTGGAACTAGCTCTTGTGGACCAGGCTGGCCTCGAAATCACAGCCTGCCTATGCCTCCCGAATGCTGAGATTAAAGGGGTGTGCCACCACCGCCTGGCCTAGATGCCTTTTACATTCCTCCCTTCAGGTGCAAAGTCAGCACAGGTGATTTCTGTTCATCTCACTGGTTTATTCCATTATCACATTTCCTCGGGATCTGGAAAGACTGCCTTCCACGTGGTTCACATCAACAGGAGGAGCTAGAGACATGCATGTGGCCATTGGCTGCCAGTGCTGATGGTTTTGAGTAGCCGAGCACAGGATCATTTAGGTGGTAAAATTCTGGGTGACTGCTATGTAGAATCTGTCCAGCATTATGTGGTGGACACTTGGATTTGTGTACCACAAAGAGTGTATCTTCATGTTTCAAAGTCATTCACAAGGTTCGGAGATCCCAGAGAGCAGTATATACTGGGGGTGAGAGACTGACAAATCTGTGAAGCAACCTCGCTGATAGGCTGAGACAATGCTCGCCTGAGTGACTTGAAATGAGAGTGTGAGACAAAAGGCAAAAGAAACCACACACTGCACGCTGGTTGAGAAGGCTACTTCCCATGGAAACCCAAGCTAACAATTTTGGCCCACTAGAATTGTGTGTACTCAAACTGAACACTGAAGTAAATGAATGGCAGATTGTGAAAGTCAGGTTTCTTGCTGCTAGAATGGAAATTTACTGATGAGCAAGAGTAGGGAGCTAGAATGATCCAACTGGTGATGGACTGTGGTAGGACCATGTGCAGGCTACATATTGGAATATCTGCCTACCTGCCTGTCTGTCTGTCTATCTCTCTATCTATTTTTTCTATCTATGTATCTATCTATTTATCTATCCATTTATTTGGGCTAGATTTTCACTATATTGCCCTGGCAGATGATACTTGCTATGTAGAGCCAGGCTGGCCTTGAACTCACAGAACTGTAGATTAAGGCATGTTCTACCATAACCAGCAATGTATGTATGTATGTATGTATGTATGTATGTATGTATGTATGTATTTATTATGTATACAATATTCTATCTGTGTGTATGTCTGCAGGCCAGAAGAGGGCACCAGACCTCATTACAGATGGCTGTGAGCCACCATGTGGTTGCCGGGAGTTGAACTCAGGACCTCTGGAAGAGCAGGCAATGCTCTTAACACTGAGCCATCTCTCCAGCCCCCCAATGTATTTATTTTTATTGAGTCAGGGTTTCATATAACCCAGGCTGGCCCCCATGAGGCTGACCTTGAACTACTGATCCTTCTGTTTCCACCTCCTGAGTGCAATTACAATAACAATAAATTACAGGAGAATGTCACCACACTCAACACAGATTTTTGGTTTCCAATACAACTCTCTGATAAAAGGGATCAGGGCTGTTGGATAAACAAGTGACTATACATGGCCAGAATTCACAAAATAAGCCTGAAATATTGGAATGGATAAAAACTACAATAATACTAGGACCCATACTGCCAGATGTATGCTGTGAGGGTAAGAGAATGTGTGGGTTTTTTTTTTTTCATTTTTAAGATGCCCTAAGTGGCAGGTAACTCTAGAAGTTCTATTATGTCCTAATAGAGTGATGTGGAGTGACTGGGTATCCCACAAAACAGTGTCTTCTTCCAAAGCAGGCTGTAGGCATAGTGAGAACGTACGTGCAACCCACAGCAGAGGTTTGCCCAGAGTGAGCTCTGGAAGCCCAGCCCTCTGACTACATGAGTGTGCTCTCAGTGTCTCTATAGCAAATCCAGCTGTCCGCACCCCACGGTGATCAGCCAGCTCACCATATACCCTTCGTTGATTTATTCATTCTTTGTGGGGTAGATATGACAAGTTCTCAATCTGTCGTCCGGCTGGCCTGGCATTTACTGTGTAACCAAGTTTGGCCACAGCCTTATGTCAGTCCTCCCCTCTCAGTCTCCTAAGTGCTAGCTAGAATCATGGGTGTGAGCCACCACTTCCAGCTGGATTGGTTCTTGATTAACTACTTGATGTATTTAGCCAGTAGTTACTGGATTTGAACTCTTTATTTGGTGTGATGTGGGAAACGCCATTCTTCTGCTTAGAGGCTTATACAAGGCCTTGGTGACAGAGACTGGTAGACACTAACATCCACACACATTCACATGGGGACATGGGTGTCTCCGCTCTGAAGGGCCCTCACTCTAAGCCCATGTTCTAAAGACATTTGTGCCTCCAAACACAAATGGGGAGAGCCTCTGATCCCTACTTTGAGATGCTGTGAAAAATTTCCCAAGGCCAGCTGTGGAGTTCTTAAGTGCACATTGGCAGAAAGACCCCTGG
This sequence comes from Dicrostonyx torquatus, assembly GCA_028555095.1. Classification (NCBI taxonomy): domain Eukaryota; kingdom Metazoa; phylum Chordata; class Mammalia; order Rodentia; family Cricetidae; genus Dicrostonyx; species Dicrostonyx torquatus. The sequence continues at coordinate 4,625,721 of JAQHUG010000048.1, forward strand.
ATTTGGGGACTCCAGACCTGTTTCTGCTTTGTGGCCTTGAATAAGCCACTGCCTATTTCTGGGTGTCTTTCTTTCTTTCTTTCTTTCTTTCTTTTTTTTGTTTTTTGAGACAGGGTTTCTCTGTAGCTTTGGAGCCTGTTCTGGAACTAGCTCTTGTAGACCAGGCTGGTCTCGAACTCACAGAGATCCTCCTGTCTCTGCCTCCCGAGTGCTGGGATTAAAGGCGTGCACCACCACTGCCCGGCTTCTGGGTGTGTTTCTATAAGCCTCACATGCATCCCTATTTCCAGGTCCTTCCAAGCAGACACTGCAGATCCAGAATGCCTCTGTAATTTTGAATGGCAGAACAGATTCAGCCAAGATAGGCAAGTGGCTTCACAGAGGTCCCTTGACATTCTTCACCGTGTGCCATGGTTCAGGCTCAAATACAGGGCTCCTTCCAAGGACCCTCAGACCTGGCATCTACCCCCTCCATTCAGTACGGGTTCTGCTGACTTCCTTGCTGTTCTGAATTACTGGTTTGGGTTTTACACTCTGAGAAACCCCAGCCATTCCCTTTATGGAGAAACACAGCTTGCATAGAAATCCAGCTGAGAGACTAGATAGAGAACAGAACGGTGAATTTCCCAGGAGACTTTCGACGAAGCATGACTGTTGATGGCAGAGCTCTTGGGTTTGTCCTGAGATGCACGAGCTGCCAGGAGGCCATGGGTGTGCCATGTCCCAATATGCTTGTGTCCGAGGTTTAAAAAATAGAAAAAAGAGAGAGGAGGAGGGATTTAGAGAAGGAGCTGTCCACCAGAGTTTAATATCCTAATTTTATTTTTACATTTTAAATCTGCTTAATGATAAATTTGGTATTGTGTGGGGCTGTTGGAACTTTCTCAGGATTTCAGGGACAGGGTCTCGACATGAAGCTCCATTTCCCTTCTCATTCTCTCCTGACCCTGCCATGTCCTTAGCTGAGAGAATTTTTTTTTTTTTTATGAGAGAGAACAAGATGGGAAGAAATCATAGGGGACAAGTCCAGGGTGACAAGATGCACCATCCATCATGGCTTCTGACGACGAACAGTTGGAGCCTTTCTCTTTACACTGTTTTTTTTTTTTTAATTAACCTTTTTTTCATTTTTCCTACTTTAGATTTTCACATTATAGTCCTTTGTTCATCCTCTTCTTTCCTTTAGATAATGAAAATGGATATAATATGAACTTAAACTCACTTGCCCTGGGTCATTGCCAGTGCTTAATAAACTGTATTAGTATTTGTGGTAATGATAATAACCCACAGATAATGATGTCGCTAAAGACCAAAGGGTCCCCTTGCATGAGACACCCTTGCTTCCAGTTACCCAGCCTTGCCAGATTTAACAGGGACCTTGACTGCTTCAGATAGTCATTGTCCCCTTTAAATGACAAAGGTTTCGTGGAGACAAGCATTCTTCACTTAAGGGTTTTCCGGAAGGTCTGATGCGCTGGGCTTCAGATAACCTTGTCCCTTTGTCACCATAAGTCATACTGTCTCTCAGAAAATTGTTCCCTGATGTTTGCAAAAATGAACTACTTAAACGAAAACGAAAAGAAATTCCCTTTGTGCACGGAACACGCACTTCACTGTTGGCAGTGTAACACTCAGGAACGTGGGGTGGGCTGTCCAGAGTTGGATCTGTGTGCCATGAGGAATGGTGGAAGGGATGGAGGTGACCCAGCAAAATCTGAGCAAGTGTGGAAGAGGGATTTGACCTTTTCCAGGTGGACCCATGGGGTACAAAGAGGATCAAATGCGTGGTGCAAGGAGCCAGGTTTGGCTCCATCTGAAGTAGGATTTTATCTTTAGCTTCTGGAAGGAAAAAAAAATGCTTGTCCTGAAAATGACAAATTCCCTGTCCTGGGTACTTAGGTAGGAGTGGGTCCCCTGGGACTCTTGACAGGAGGCTTAAGCATCCAGTGATGACTACATCCCTTGAAGTTTCCCCTGAACCCCGAGAGTCAGCAATTATGGTTCTTTAATAAAAAACATTTTAAAAGGCTTTTTTATTTCATTTCATGTATGTGAGTGTTTTGCCTGTATGTGCATTTGTGTACCACATGCTGGCCCCTACAGGGCAGGAAGAAGGCATCGGATCACCGAGAACTGGAGATACACACAGCTGTGAGCTGCCATGTGGGAGCTCTGAGTCCGGCACCTGGATCTTCTGGACGAGCAGCCGGCACTCTTCACTACTGATCCACCTTTCTATTGTGGGTTTGAATTTAGCAGCAAAGTTTCTCGTAGCCTCCCAAGAAAGTGTGCTGTGCAGAGGGGTTCCGTGGTATCTCATGCATACTTTACACAATATTAGGAATTGTGTGTGTTCATACGTGTGTGGGTACATGTCTCTGTGTGTGTGTGTGTGTGTGTGCGTGTGCGCATTCATGTGTGGATGGCCACGATTGACATTGGACGTCCTCCTTGATCACTTTCCACCCTACTTATTCAGGTAGGTCTCTTGTTGAAGCCATGGCTCCCCAGTTCCGGATAGTCTAGTGAGGCAGCTTACCCCGGGATCTCCTCTGGCTTCTGAGTGCTGAGATATGTGCCTGCCCAACTTTTTATGTGCACTGTGGAGATCTGAATCAGGTCTTTCCATCTGTGCAGCAAGGGCTTTAACCACTAAGCCATCACCTCAAACCTCCAACATGATTCAAGGGAGCTGAGCTGATATTTGATAGGCATTCTGCCAGTTTTCTCTAGGAGGCATCTTTCTCCTGGTCCTCAACATGGACTGTTTCATGGATTGGCATGCCTGTATCACTCCAGCTTTTGTATGTGTACTAAGCACATCTTGACACTGCCTGGCAAGATTAAAAAATCACGTCTCCTCTCTTGTATTGCAGGCTTTGTTGAATAATTTTCGAACTGGGTCTTGTGTATCCAAGGCTAGCCTTGACTCACTGTGTAAGCTGAGATGACCTTGGACTGCCAGGCCTCTCTCCAGTTACCTGAACCTCTCTCCGGTCACCCGAGTGCTTTGTTTAACCATGTGCGCCGCCATACTCAGTTTCTGTGGTGCTGGGGACTGAACCCAGGGTTTTGTGCATGCTGGGCAAGCACTATCCACCGAGCTATGGAGACCAGCTCTAGTTTTGAAGCCTAGCATGAGATAGCACGAAATGCCTCAGCACAGCACAGCTTCGTGGGAGGCAACGATGCACCTTGCCACTCAGTCTGGCACCTGAGCACCAGGGACAAGAGGACTCTGGGAAGTCCCTGTGTGACGGTCTTGCAGAATTCTTTCTTTCTTTTACTTTGCTGCTGATTGTTCTCTGAGCCTAAGCTTAGCTAATAAGTCTTTTGATTTGGGGGAAAAATCACTTCTCCTTTCTGAGTCTTGCATCCCTCATTCATAAATGAGGTTACACCAGATACAGTCACTGCTGCTCTGTCACCAAGTGCCACGTCCCATTGCATGAGGAAATCTAGACATTTGTGTCAGCCATTTATATCCTATATATGCACGTATTTAAGCTATCAAAATCTGCTTTGTTCTCGGCTGAATGCCGTCTTCTCTTCATGCACTCGATTCTTCAGCTCACCATCGCTTAAACGTCGGATCTTCTTTGCCCCCCTAAATTCTCTGATAAAGCGTATTATTCCAACCATTTATATTTAACATTTAAAGCTTAATCATGAAGTTGTTCACCATAGAAAATTATTAAATAAGTGAGTTTGGAATGAGCTAGAGCAGCTGAAAAACATGAGAGAGTATTTCAGAACGAGCTCGGAAAAGACATTTATGCATACAAAACAATGGAGAATCACAATTAAGAGCTCTGGGGAGCTCAAGCTGATTTGTCCAGCCATTACATAGTCATTTCAATTTAAATTAAAATTGTAACTATTTTCTAGTCTACTAAAATATGAGGTGTCACATTAAGAGTTTTAATGGTGCGTTCTCTGGGGAATGCAGAAGCGGGAGGCTGCAGCCCATAAATAGCAATACGGTGCAGGGAGAATAAATTCTCGGCCCAAAATGAATATGATCAAAACAGAAATGACAGCGGATTATCTTATCCCCTCTAGTGAAGCGCAGCTCACACATTAGAGCACAGAGACAGTTCACAGGGTGTCCAACTCCATCTCACTTTGTCAGAACTGATGGGAAGAACACAAAACATTTGAATGGCTTGATAGACAGGCTCAAGTGTGGCCATGTATTTTGTTACAAAGTAAAGTATGTTTTTAATCATATGTTTTTAATCGCAGAAAGCAAGGGGATGGGAATGTTTGATATTCTGATTAGAGCAACTAATCAGTCTAGGTTTTAACCACTGTAGGGCATGCTCATGGTAATCCAGCTTCTAAAGGGGGGAGGGCATCAAACGCAGCCATGTAGCTGTGTGTGTGTGTGTGTGTGTGTGTGTGTGTGTGAGCGCACGTGTGTGTTTGTGTTTTGGAGTAGTTGGTCGGGCTGGAGGAAGGCCCAGTGACTGGACACAAGTGATTTGGGACTTTATTGGATTTTAAATGAGTTAAGACCGAAGACCATTTGGAAGCCTCGAGAAAGAAGGGAAAGTGACAGCCAGGAGTAAGAGATTTACTAGAGCAAAATTTGGCTGAGCCTCCTGGTCGCCAGATGAAACGGAGATTAGGGGATTTTGTAATTATGATTTTCAGAAGGTTTTCATGCTTATGAGCGCCTGGAGCAATGATCCTCAACTATGAATACACATCACAGTGTTGTGCAGGACAGTATCGACAAATGAGCCCCACCCTAGACAGTCTAGCTCAGCCAGGGAGGGCAGGACACGCACATGGGTGCTCTTAAAACACCTCTCAGGTGGCTTGGGGGCCAGGCACACTTGCTTATGATAGACAAACTAATATTCACTGTTCTGTAGAAGAGACAGAAATCCTTTTAAACTCTTTAAATTCTGTTTTTGAATTTTTAGAGTGTGTGTGTGTGTGTGTGTGTGTGTGTGTGTGTGTGTGTATGCACATGCATGCAGGTACTAAGGAGGCCACAAGTGCTGGATCCCCCAGACCGGAGTTACAGGTGTTTGTAGTTGGCCCGAGGGTTCTGGGAATCTGTCAAGT
>JAQHUG010000048.1:4654135-4696199 GCA_028555095.1 Dicrostonyx torquatus
AGGAAACTCCATCTTAAAAAAAAAAAAGAGCAAGAAATTGAGTGTGTAGTTCTCTAGGCAGCATCAGAGAGAGAAGGCTCTAGAATGTACGTTGTTGAAAGTGATCCTCAGAATCTATCACCAGTCTGATGCTGGCTTCCAGTACGTGAGCCAGTGTTTTTTCCTGCCGTGATCAGCTGGAGTCAGCTGGAGTCAGCACACAGTATGTGAGCCAGTGTTTTTCCCTGCCGTGGTTAGCTGGAGTCAGCTGGAGTCAGCACACAGCACGTGAGCCAGTGTGTTTCCCTGCCGTGGTCAGCTGGAGTTAGCACCCTGTTCTTTACCACTGCACACTTCCCAATCCATGCCTGGGCCGGTCTCTCCCATGCAGGCATGTGTGACCACACTGAAGGACTAGAGGATGGCATTCACTCTGCACGAAAGTAGAAGTCAGTGCTTTCTTTCTCAGTAGAGTGAGACAGCTTGACAACATGTACGATGATCTGAAACCTGATATACAAAGCCAAGAAGGGGAAAATTATCAACAAAATACCCGTGTTTTCCTAGTATAGAGATGTAACTCAATAATAAAACCAAGCTTCTATTAACATGTGCAATGAGAGAGCAATAAAAATATTTTATCTATCTTTCTATCTTCTTGAAAACTTATTTTCAAAATTCAGATTCATTTATTTTTGGTGTATGAGTGTTTTGTCTGCATGTCTGTCCGAACACTACTTGTGTGCCTAATGCCTATGGAGGCCAGGAGAGGTCAGATACCCTGGACCTGGAGTTGCAGATGGTTGTGAATTGCCATGCCATGTGGGTGCTGGGAATTGAACCCAGTTCTCTGCAAGAGCAATAGGCGCTCTTAACTGCTGAACCATTTCTCCAGCCCTTCTTCTGCAAATCTTAACATCATAGTTAATTCTCAGAGTGAATAAGCCAAGATGGAAGCTTTAAGACATCGCCTGATCTCTGTTGTGTGCTGTCCCTCCCCAGCCCCGTGGGGGTGTGCTGCGCAGTCCAGGAGTTCCACGCTTGTCCACTTTCTTCTTTCTGCTCTCTCAGGCCAGATCTTCCCAGCTCAAGACCAGCACCTCCCATCTAGTGTGTCTCCCTCACTTGGGTTACCTTGCCTTTCCCCAGCCATGTGAGTTCCACAGGCTCCCACAGTTGTGATGTTTATTTTATGTGTGTATGTTTGCTTCAATAGAAGGACAGCTGCACCCTGTGGGGACAGGTATGGCCTCACATCCACATGGGCCCCACATCCCAGGACCATGCTCTCCACAGAGCTCAGTGACTCCTTCCTGGAGTCCACAGCAGCGGAAGGGGTGGGAAACCCGCTGTGTCACTATCGTCACAACCATCTCCAGTCGGGCAATGTTTGTGCTTTTGCAGTCAGCTTCTTTCACTTAGCATGATGTCCATCAGGTTCATCCACGCTGTAACATGTACCAGTGTTTCCTTCTTTTTTAAAGGCTGGAAAATAATCGATGCTACACGCACCCTCCAGGCTGTGTGTTTTCATGTGTCAAGGGGTGTTTGGAGGAATTGCACTTGGTAAATACTGCTGCCTGTGCAACTGTCACTTCGAGCCCTTGCCTTTTAGCCTTTTAAGTTTATACCTGGGAGTGGCCCACCTGGAGCCTTTGGCAACTGTACGGGCAACTTTTTCAAGTGCCGCCCGTGCTGGTTCCCACGGTGGCTTCACGGTTTTCTATCTCTCTGTCCTTTCCGTTTTGAAGCTGGAGCCTCCTCGGCCACCGCTCTCAGAGCCCCCAGGCATCTCCCCTGCCCAGACACCTGCCCTGTGCACCGAGCTGATGTGCCTGTCCTACTTATTACAGAAACAAAGTTGCATTAATAGTTAAAAGTGTGGTGTTGCGCTTGGGCCTGGCAGCGCATGATTGATGGCCTCTATCACACCCCATTAGATATTTTATTCTTGTTAAATGAAGAGCAGCCAACTTTGTCAAGTATTTTTAGTTCCTTCTGGTGTTATTGGTCTGATCTATTCTTCAGGATGGTCTATAAATGGCCACATATGGCTGGGTGTCTGCAGGACGGATGGCCGTGCAGCTGGTGTTCATTGGCCACCAATTTACCCTGGCCCCCTTCATTGTGAGCCTGACAGCGCTAGGGAGCCTTGTAGATCTAACCAAATATATCTATTTTCTAATTGTCTATTTATCACCTTCTGGGGATTTGCGGGCCTCCTCTTGGAAGGCAAAGGGGGGACGGCCTTGAACAATGATCCTTGTCAAGGCCCTCGCTCGCTCTAAATTAGGGCCTAGTTGCTAAATAACTAATTTAGTCTTTGCTATCAAGCTGAAAAAGTAGGTATTCAGAGCAAAGTGCCAGCTGGGGAATTGATTATCTCAGCAAGCGAGATAAACCTGCAGCCGTGCCACTGTGGAGGGGGGGCTGGAGACAACTCCCCCGGGGCGGCGTGGCTCATCACTAGCCATGCCAGGTCCACTCCCCCGCGTGGCAGCTGAAGTCTGTGGCACCCGCAGGAGTCTGCCCCTCACAGTCCCCTCCTCGGCTGCCAGTGCTGCTTGGAGCTGTGGGTACATCGGCATCTGTCAGAGCTGGGGACCAAGGTGAGACTCAGGGATGGGAAATGAAGGTCATGCTGACATCCCCAATTTCCAATTAGAGTGAGATTATTGAAGGTGGCCAGGGCCGGGGACGTAGGAGAGGTGGGCAGAGGAAATAAATTGGCCACGGTGGGCTTGGGAAGATGTCTGAGTAACAACAGCTCCCCGATTTCAGGCAGAGAGGGGTGTTGGTGGAGACTTGGGGTTTCCAGTCTGAGGAAGTTAGCAATAACACCCCACATTTATTTCCTCAGCCCTCTGCCAGGAGCTGTGCCAGCAGCCTCCACATCTGAGATCTTGCCTCCTCTCAATCATAGGCTCAGGAAGTTCTATCTGGATTTGTCCTTTAAAAGAAATTTTAGAAAAGGCACCTATTGCTGGGCATGGTGGTGCGCATCTTTAATCCCAGTACGCAAGAGGCAGAGGCAGGAGGATCCTTATGAGTTCACAGTCAGCTTGTTTTATATAACATGTCCAATACAGCCAGGACTACATAGACTCTCTCAAAAACAAACAAACTGGAAAAAAAGAAGAAGCAAATGGCTTTTTACCTATAAAAGCTTGGACCCTACAGTGTCAGGGATGAGCCAACATTCTTAGTCAATTGCTCTTTAATGCAGAATTCCAAACACAGGGACCCACGGATGGACCAATACCTGCCTTCACATGCTGCTCCTCTAGCAGAGGCAGAGACTATTCTTTTGTGTAGTTGTTACCTGGCAATTTGGGCTCCCAGTTTCCGAGGGTCTCAGCCCATCCCAGCAGGGACAGCTTGGCATAGCAGCTGCACCTGTGGCAGCAGGCACAGAAGCTGCCCACATCATGGTGGACCAGGACGTCCAGAACACCTGCTTCCTCCCATCCCATCTCATCTACTAAAAATCCATATGCAGCATGAGTAATAAAAACCCAGAGACAGATATTGGGGTTCAACCTGAAGATCAGAAAAACAAAGCAGCCAGCTACGGGCCCTTACCTCTGCCTCAAACTGAAATGGCAATCCTGCCTCCAGGAATCCTCAGAATGAGACTGAGCCTAAGACCTGTCTCCTTCCATTTTATATTCCTCTCTAGAACTGGGATTAAAGGTGTGCACCACCACTGCCCGGCCTCTATGGCTAACTAGCGTGGCTTCTGGAATTAAAGGTGTGTGGCAGAACTGCCTGGCCTGTATGACTGACTAGTGTGGCTAACTTTGCACTCTGATCTTTATCTGTTAGATCTTAAACAAAATATCACTCTATCCCTAGGCCTCTCAATTTAGTGTCGCCATCTGGGGAAAAGGCACCTTGTTGGGGGATATTTTAGATTTAACTGAAACAGAGAACAAGCCTGTAGTTCTCAACACAACCAGACCATTGATAAAGTAATTTTAAAAAGAATCTCCCCTTTAGTATCTTGAAATTAAATTCATAAATACTCTATTTATTTGCACAATTTAAAAATCAATATGCCATCTTAACTGTCATACAATGTAAAAAGGAAAAAGAAAGTAATTTTAATAAAAATAATATGTACTTCAATACTTAAATGTTTCATTATCAGTACACAAGAAAGCACAGTGAAGCAGTAAGGAATTTAACCTTGCTTACAGTGAATATTTGACTTTAAGAAAAAGGAAGTCGTATCCCTGTGAATGTTGATGGTATTTTCTCTTTATCGTTGGTATGTTGAAATAAGGACTTAAGAAAAGCACACTGTGGATAGAATCACTTTGAGGGTGACAGTCACAAAAACACACGGGCAGACTGTGGCATCATGACGTGGATGCTGCAGAAAGTGTCACTGGCCGGATGTGAAGAAAATAAAATAAATAATAAACAAACTCCTCAGATTCCACGTTGGTTTCATTCCTGGAAAAGTCACTATGAATTTACCCAACCTCACCTGGTGGCTCATGCACCAGCAGAGTGGGAGTCTGTGTTTAGATAACAAGGGGTTTAGACCTGGGTGACCCTATCGTTAAAGTTCAGATGCTGTATCATTGGCAATCAAAGTATCTTCTCGGAGGCTGTCAAGATGACTCCGTGGGTACAAGTACCTGCTCCTCAAGTCTGGTGAGCCAAGATAAATCCCAGAACTCACAGTGAGCTGCTTGTGGTGGTGCACGTGGATAGGATGTGCTGAAGGGGTAGAGGCAGGAGGATAGCCAGAACCCATGGTGGAAGGGGAAAACTGGCTTTCACTGCCACACTTGTGCAGTGGTGCACGGGTGTTTGCACATACCCATGTACGAGCTCTCACACACACAGAACACACATATACACTAATATTGAATTAACTACAGCAAAGTGTACCCGTAGGGAACAGGTCTGTCCCACAGGTTACCGCTGAACTACATACAAGACAAGTTGATAAGGGTGTGGCGGCACAAGAGGCAGGAGGAACTGCAAGTTCAAAGCCAACCTGAGTTCTGTAGTAAGATGCTGTCTCCAAGCAACAACGACAAAGGCAAGAAGATAACTAACACTAGTTACAATGATCAAAGCAAGATTGCCTTGGTTTGCAGGGAATGGAGCTCATTAGCAGCTGGGCCGTGGTGGTGCACACCTTCAATACCAGTACTTGGAGGCAGAGGCAGGTGGATCTCTGTGAGTTCAAGGTCAGCCTGGTCAGCCAAAGCTATAACAACAACAAAAAATTCAACAAGGTGGATGGTACCTGAGGACCGATACCCAAGGTATCCTCAGGCTTTCACACACAAATATACACCCACACAAACGCGCACACGCACACAGAGAGGGATGGAGAGGATGGCCTTTTGCTGTTGAAAGGGGAGAGCAAGGAAGCAGACATCAACACACCAACCAAAAGATGTGGAGAGACATAGCCCAGAATCACAACCAAAGGGGTTCCCAGGAATTAGAATTGACTGTAATTTTCTTTCTACTCTGTGTATAATCAATTGATCATTTTAAAAAAAGATTTATTTGTTTTGTGTACAGTGTTCTGTATGTATGCTTGCAGGCCAGAAGAGGGCACCAGATCTCATTACAGATGGTTGTGAGCCATCATGTGGTTGCTGAGAATTGAACTCAGGACCTTTGGAAGAGCAGGCAGTGCTCTTAACCTCTGAACCACCTCTCCAGCCCCAAATTGATCATTTTTTAATAAGAAAACAAACTACAGATGTGATTTCTTTTTAGGATGTTTTCCGGACAAGAGCCTTAAGTGGGCAGCCCATCTCCTTTCTTGCAATTCTGCTTGCACAGAGGTAAACACAGTGGTCACTGTCCAGGAAGGCTGTGTCCTTCCAGGGAACGCGGTGTTCTCTGCCTTCTGAGCAGCCCAGGTTCCTATAGGCAGCGCTGATGATGGGAGTTTTAGGTTAGGGGCTGTTATTTCCGTAATTATTTTGTGTGTGACGCAGGGGGTCAAGTCCAGGGCCTCGTGCATGCTAAGCACTCGCTCTTCCACTGACCCACATCCCCAGTCCAGCTCCCATTAACTCTCATGACCACCCTATGGGCAGGCATTGTTACCGGCCAGGCATTCTCTCCTTTTCTCTCTCTCTGCACACTTCCCTCACCCCCCTCTTTTTGAGATAGGTCCTACTACATAGTGTAGGCTGAACTGGAATTTAGTTCTCCTGCCTCAGGCTACTACGTCTTAAGTGGAAAAATGAGGCTTTAAACATGGATTGTCCTCTGAGCAACCAAACAGAAATGTGTTACCAATGGGTGATTTTTTTAAAATTTTTTTTTTTGAGACAAGGTCTCAACTTGTATAGTTGAGGCTGGCCTTGAACTCCTAATCCTTCTGCTCCCCTCTAGAGTGCTGCAATGACTGGCTTGAGTCACTGTGTGTGTCCCCAGCTCTATCAACCAGTTTACATATCTTTATAAATTAACACTTTTGACATTTGTGTGTGTGTGGTGTTTTTGTCTGTGGACACGTATGTGTTACCATATTCATGTGGAAGCCTTAGGCAGACTGGGAATCACCTCTCTCCCTTCACCATGTGGGTCCCAAAGATTGAACCAGATCATCAGGCTTGGCGTCAGGAGATTTTCCTGCTGAACCATCTCTCTGGCCCTCACCCTAGTGTCTGTAAGAATGTCGTTGAAATTCAGCAGCCTGCAGTTTTACTGGGCTCCAACAAAATGCAGGTGAACAGCCCTACGCAGTGCTGGAGGGGAGGCTCGGCATGGTGGCAGGCACTCAAGCTTCTGCAGTGTTCACACCCAGGAAGCTCCTGGTGATGGGGCTTTTTCTCTGGCTTGGGCCTTAGGTAAATTGCAGTCCTGGTGGGGAGGGCTTCTGTGCAAGTTGAGCTCAGTGTACCGGGGAACAAGCCCCTGAAAGGCAGCCCCATCCTGGAGTGCCCCTGGCCCCAACTGATATCTCTCAGAAAAGAGGCATGCTCTTCTCCATCATTTTTAATCAGTAACTCAAGTAAAATTTTATTCTTCCCAAGGATCTCTGATGCAGTCTGATAGCTGAGAGGCTTTGTCAGTTTAAAAAGACAACCTCACCAAACAAGTTTCAGATCAAATTCTCTCTCTCATGATGCCTTGCATAATCTTAAAAATACTTTTCATTGTGCAAAACTATCTGTCACAGTCATTCTAACATAAATATGTTACTGTTTATACAATGTATGTGTCTAAAACTTCTGTTTTCACAAACCCAAAGAATTCTTGTGAGTTCCAGAGAGCCGAATTAAAGGATCCACCTTAAGCAGGTCAGAAACACAGCCCTTCAATTCCCTGGTCCTAATTTTTTTTTCCTTAGGTTAACTCTGTTCTTTGTTCTCCCAATACCGTAAACAGGTATAAGAGATACCAGACATTCCACGCCACAAACACCGGACCAGAGCAAAGAGACCAGCTATGCCAGGATGTGGCCAGCACCAGCCATCTCAGGTTCTCCCCCAAAAGACGACACCCACAAATAAGCCGGAAGCAGTCTTGAGAATCCAATCCTTCAACCTGTGGTGCTTAATTCCCCTGCCTTTTTTATTATGAAAAAGAGCCGGGAATGTAATGGATTCTGTCCCTTTAAGGGAAAGCCACACCCACTCCTCATCTGCATACAAGCAAACCTGCAGTCTCAGATTCATTCTCTCTCTCTGTCCCCACCACTCTTGGGAGAGGCTTCCCCCCCCTCTCTTTCTTCCTTCTTTCCCTTCTTTCCCTCTCTCTCTCTCTCTTCCCCCTTCTGTTTCTTTCCCTCCATAATCCATCTAATAAATGCTTAACTTTAATATCTGTCTGGTCTCATGCTCGCCACTGCTGCCGCTGCCACCAACATAGGCTGGGGACCTGCCGCCATTTTGCCATGCGGTCTCCCACGCAAGCTGCCGGGGTGCCGCACGTGGTCCCGTTGCCACCCGTGGGGACCCATAGCAGCTGCGGGGACCCCCTTTATAAATTAAAAAAGAACAACACCCTGAATCTTAGGTAACTTAGACAGAGGCTTAGGGGATGTGCTCGGCAAAGCTTTGCTAGAGGATAGCAAAGTGGCTTCAAGGTGACAAAGATACTAGTGCCCAAGATGTCTGTGAAGAGCAGAAGCAATTGCTGCAGGAATGGGTGTGAATGTATGTTGGGCCTCATGAGACCCAGTGTAACCTCCTGAACCTAACTTGAGTTTGGTGAGGCTCGGCGTAACTTCCTGAGCCTAACTTGAGTTTGGTGAGGCCCGGTGTAACTTCCTGAGCCTAACTTGAGTTTGGTGAGGCCCGGTGTACCTTCCTGAGCCTAACTTGAGTTTGGTGAGGCCTGGAGGAACTTCCTGAGCCTAACTTGAGTTTGGAGAGGAGTGATTCCACATAGCCTGATCTAGACCCGCCTCTGCCCAGCCACCACTGACATAGCAGAATATTATTGGCCCTTATTCCTTAGTCCATCTCACCCCACCCCAAGACTCCAGCTCACTACCTCAGCCCTATATATGTTCCTGTTCTGATGCAAAAAAGTGAGAGCTTGCTTCAACCAGACCCACCCTCAGCCCCGGCTCAGTGTGGGTTTCTCCCTGGTGGTCGGGTGTGTATGTGTATGTATGTGTGGTTTTGTTCGACACTCACCATTCTGCTCAGCCCCAGGGAGAGATTGACTGGATCAGCTGACTCTACCTCAGCCCTATCTGCTGGAGAACCTGGCAAATGTAGAAATAAAGTCTTCAAAAATGTGCTTGTCATTTGTATAAGACTTTCTGTTAATATTAACAAGATTTTAGAATTCAAGTATATTTGTTGATAGCCACCATGCAGGTATATTAATGTATTTTCTATAAAGAACTTTAAATATGGGTAAAACAAAAAATGTTAAATTAATTAAAGATTATGAGTAGACTTCTATAATCTCACCAATAATCTGGAAAACCTTACACTGTAAGTTAAAAAACAAAAAATTTTGGGGGGTGGGTGAATGGTGAGATGGCCCTTTGGGAAAGGTGCTTGCAGCCTGTTCTGACCACCTGAATTAGAACTCCAGGACCTACATGGTATAAGGAGAGAATAAAGTCATAAAGTTTGTTCTCCAGCCTCTACATGTGCACCCCCACCACTAGATACACTATATAAATAATCGTAACAAGTTTTTTAAGGTTTTTTTTTGGGGGGGGGACTTTCTGTTGGGAAAATGCAGAGCTGTCTACACTTGGGGTTATCACATGGTTAGGCCTGTTTTCTGTGGCCCTACTGAGTGTCAGGCACTTTATGCACAGTGAAGGGTCCTGGGTGGAGGAGAATGGATGGTCCACACCATCGGGGTGGGTGTGGAGAGAGCCTGATAAAGTGCCTTCACTTCCCTGATGGGAGTTTGGCATGCACTCAGGGCCACACAGAAGAAATCTTTTGGCAGGGCAAGGGGAGACAACAGATACCCAGTACAACCTGATGGGGGAAGCCAAAGACCATCCTTCCCATGAACTGAAGTCCCCACCCCCGAGCCTGAACTTGGTGCGAAGAGAAGCAAAGAACAAACACTTCCCACTGGGGCGATGTCTGCTCTGAAGACCTGGCACCTCTTGTTGGAGCAGGCTGGTGTGTCCAGTGGGGTGAGCTGCATCAACTAGGTGAACCATTTTGTTCAGTGGTGCCGAAAATAATTTTGAAAGATCTTTGCACCTTCTTGAACTTAGTCTTAACACTAGTATTTAGGATGTTTTGTAATAATCAAAGTAATTGTAAAGGCTGTAATGTCTAGTATGTTATGAAAATAGACTTTATAAAACTCTGACATCGCTGTTTTAAATGTACCCAGTAAAATACACACATCAGAGCAATTGGATGCCACCATCCTTTTAAAAAACATGCAAACGAGCTTTTATTTAACAGTGGGAAATTGCATTTCTGATCTACTTCTCCCACAGATTTTTATCCCAATGTAATGTATTTTTATGCTTGAAAATCTTTTTATTGATTTTCCCATCATACTTCTCTACAACAAAGAGATGTATATAAATTGGATTTAAAAACCTTCCTCCAACCATGAACCTCTACATTTAAAAAAATTCTTGTAAGCCGGGCGGTGGTGGCCCACGCCTTTAATCCCAGCACTCGGGAGGCAGAGGCAGGCGGATCTTTGTGAGTTCGAGACCAGCCTGGTCTACAAGAGCTAGTGCCAGGACAGGCTCCAAAGCCTACAGAGAAACCCTGTCTCGAAAAACCAAAAAAAAAAAAAAATTCTTGTAGACTGAATGAGCTTATTAAACACTAATAACACAAACTCTATTTTTAAAAGTAACATAAATGTACTGAAAAATTGTACAGATAATTTTTAAACAGTTTAAAGCTTTTTGGTGTTTTGTTTTGAGTTGTGTGTGGGTGTGGGTGTGTGGTGTGCACGTGGGCACACATGAGGAGCCAAAAGGGTGTCCCCCTTCTGTTGCTCCTGCCTTATTCCCTTGAGATGGGGTACTTCTCTGAATCTGAAACTTGGTTTTTATAAAATTTATTTTGGGGGGGTAGGCTGACAACCAGCAAGCCCCAGTAATCCTTGTGTTCCCACTCCACCTCCCAGTACTGGGGTTATGACATGTGTGGCCACGGCTAGCTTTGTTTGGATGTGGGTGCCAGGGATCTGAATTTGGATGCTTATGCTAGTGCTGTAAATGTCCTTACCCACTGGACCATCTCTCCAGTGCTCTTTTTTCTGGGAGACATGGACTCACTATCTAGCCTTGACTGGCCTGGAACTTGTGATTCTCCTTTTTCTCCCTTCAACCACCACCCTTGGGTTAAGCAGCTAAATCTCATCAGAAATGTTCCTCCCAGCACGATGGATGGGGGCAGAACTGATGCAGCCATGTAGGCTATGACCACAAGACTCTAGGGAGAGCTGTTTGTCTTTTTGTGTGGTACTAGAGGCTCTGACTCAGTAACACAATGATAAGGCCCAGGTGACAAATACGTGGGTCTTGCTGCACAGGAGGGTGTCACATGAGGAAAGGTGGGGATGGGAAGCTGACATGATGCTTCTCCAGACCAGATTTGTGGATCCACCCATTGCCAAGGAAAAGCCTACTTCTTATTTCTTGACAGCTCTGTGCCACAACCAAGCCTATGACTGAACAGAGTCCATGACTCTCGGAGTCTCTTGACATGAACCACCTGGGATTTCTCTAGGGAGAATGAGGGGGAAATTTGTTCTTTGAGTCTATTTGATATAGCCTATATTTCCCATAATTTTAATTTAATTCCAAAAAATGCTTTTGATCCCTGGCCATGTGCCAGGTCCCCAGCAAAGTATTGCTAAGGCAGATGACAGAGAAATGATGGCCTTGACTCTCAGCTAATGCCATTTGATTTGTGGTCACACCTTAAATTAAAAAGACAGTGGTCAGTACAGAGCCATGGGAGTTTGAGGTGGTTCTGCTGGGATAATCTGGAAGATATCATGAGGACAGCAGAATCTGAGCCTGCATGCTATTGTGGCTAGTTAATTCAGCCAATATGTGTGGCTTCTAGAAAATGGTCACCAAAGGGTCTCAGCACAGCTGCTGAAAGAGGGACTCCCAGATTCTGTATGTGAAGGTCTCTGACATTAATAACTCGCCTGGTCATAAATTAGCATGCTGCTCACGATATTAACTAATTTTGTGAAAACAATTCCAGCCAAACATGCTTTGACTTCTCATGGGATCAGAGCAAAAGTTAAGTATCCATCCAAGCCATTGTCCTTAATTTTCTTGTACCTGGAAGTTTTGTGGAGAGGGAGGGACTGATGGCTGGGGTTCCCTCAGGACCTTTTAGATCTGAGAAATTTTGCCAAACACACTGAAATAAAATAACAAAATATGAAATTCCCTGCTCCAGGGGACAGCTGGGAGCTCAGTGCCTCTTTGGTGCCCCCTGTGGTGGGAAGTGGAACCACCTTACCAGGGCCCTTCTACCCCTTTGCTGAAGGGCAGGCAAGGCATCAAATGACCCAGGGGGCCATACCCTCACCCCCACATGCCCCAGTTTTTAAGAGGAGAATATTCTGTGGAGAGGGTTTTAATACAAGTCCTTGAGGGGTGTGACCTAGGAAAACCATCCTTCACCATCAAGAGGAGACTGGGATCACACAATGCTCCTAGCATATCCCAGGCTGGAGCCACCATCTAAATCTGCTTTTCCTCTCTCAGTTCATTCCTGACTTCTCAGAGGGGAGACAGCAAGCTCAGAGGCCACCCTTTGCTCCTGATCTCTTTCTGTCAGAACGGTCCTGGAAACTGCCCGTAGCTCGGTTTGGTCTTGAACCACTGCGCTTCCTCTCTTGTAATTATTTTTCTTCATTCTGGGGGAGAAATTAGAATTTTGAGGAACTGATTAAATATTGGAACTTATTTTGAACTTTTCCTATGCTCCTCCTGGGAACCTCACCCTATTCTTCTGAGTGTGAGATACTGTCTGCATTTTACTCTGGAGGAGACCAAGGCTTAGACACCCAGGAGTGATCAACAGGTTTTGGGTAGTCCTTGGTAGGATCTAGATTTGGACCTGACTCTTCCCGATTCCAGAAAGTGTGCTCTCTTTACACAATGAGAAAAAATTTTCCAGTGTCCTGGCTCTCTGAACCATGAAGATGGTGTCTGTCACTCAAACAGACCAGAACCAGCGAAGCACATGACTTCCTTCGATCCCTAGAGCTTTAAATGCAGTATAAGGTCAGATACCTACCAAGCTGTGTGGTCTTGAGCGAGTCGCTCACCCTCTCTGGACCCGAGATCCTTCAGCTATAGAAAAATCTCACGGAATTGGTGATTTCTTACGGATACTGTATATGACAAAGTCCTGGGCTTCAAATGTCACCGCAAATCAAGGGCTGTGTGGAGCTGCAGCCCATCTGATCATCTCCCGAACATGACCTTTTCTTAGATTCATTTCATTATGCTCGCACTCATACGAATGCGTTCTCATTTCATGGTTCCTATTTTAGTGCCTTCTCCCCTGGCCGCTGCACTTCCCCAATATAATTTTTTGTTCCATTAATTTCAAAGGACCATTTTGCTAGATCAGAGTGTTAAGACTCATTCACACCTCTTCCATTTGTCTAACCAAGCGCTCATCCATTTCTCCCCAGAAATAATTGTATATGGTCCGGTAAGTTTATTGTTCAAATCTGTTTACTCTCCGAGCTGCTCAATGGGATTTGCTATGACGGAGAAGCCACTTGCAAATGATGCTTTTTATATCTCTTTCCCCAAGTTTTCCTGATACTCATTTTCTTCTTCATCAATGGATGATTTCATTTTTCACCAGTTTTTGTTGTCTTCACTCTTAGAGACAGACATAAAAATAGAAAAGCACTCTGCTTATTTCTCCTTTGCTTCTGGTTCCCCTGGGTATGATGGTGGATCCCCCACCCCACCCCCCGTGCCTTCCTTTATGCTAAGACTTTCTTCACTAAAGTCTTCCCAGGTCTTTGGATATTCTCAGGCTGTGGAGAGCACGGGGAGACATGAGAAGGCAGAGATGGGAGAGTAGAAAAAGAATACAAGGCAGAAACGGAGCTCCAGTGCAAACACAGGAAGAGAATTTACAGTGTGCAGTTTCAGGACATAGTGTGAGCCAGTTGCTGGATAGACCTGGCTCTGCAGGATCCTGGACTCCTGGACGTGTCAGGAACCCCGGGGTTTTCAGGGGCTGCAGCAGTGGCCAGGCTCCTGTTCTGTCCCACTGGTTAGTAGCTGAGTCTAGGAGCAAATTCCTTAATCTTCTGGGCCTCAGTTTCTTGACTGAGAAAATGGGGTAATTACAACTTCTGCACCATGGGATTACATGGGGATTCACTGCTGGGTCCATTTAGTTCGTTGTTTCCAAGGTTTGCAGAGCCCTGTGCCACGTGCTGGAGATTGAGCAGAGGGCAAAGTTCATCTCTGCCAGGTTAGGGTGACATATGTCCATTTGTTAGCCATGTAAATGGACAAGGGCTGTAAGGGAGGCAGCTGTACCCTGAACTCTGGGATCTGTGTGAGTCTCTCAGTGAGGAGTAGGGAGAGAGACACAGGAAGAGGTGGGGGCTGGAACAAAGCAGATAGGGAGCCTCACTCCCAGGAAGCTGGCAGAATGGGGAGGGACATCTGAGATGTCTCCTGTGGATGAAAGCAATGCTCCCTACAGTAGCTGTGCCTGTCATGCATTCCTGGAAGGCAGAGGTGGTGGTCCAGGATCCCACAGCGAGGGCATCAGGTTGGATGAGGGACTGGATCTAGCCTACATCAGGGGCAGGCATTCAGGGAAGAAGGAATGTTGGCAGCTTCCCTGAACTGAAGAGTGAAGAGACCCAAGTCCTGGGTTCCAGGTTGCTTAGGCACAGGGAGAGGCTGAGCCAGGATTGAAGACCAGTCAGGAGAAGCTGAGGACTCTTGCTTGATCAGGCATCCTGTTTTGTTAGGAACCTCCCTAGTTTTAGCACAGATAGTCACTGAGACTGGGACAAACCAGATAGCTGGTTGACCTTCTTAGCAAGTAAGGAGGTTGTCCTTGTCTCTTGGGAAGGTGGATTTCTCTGTGGTGCAGCCAAAACCTCATCCGCAGAGCTGGCTGCTGATTATGGCTGCAAAGCTGTTGGGTGACCTCGACACGTGTCTCCACCACTCTTGGTTCTGTTTTGGGGGCTGATGAGGCATTTGGGGAAAGGCCACAGGATGGTACATGCGGAACCTTAGCATGGTGTTGGTATATCTATGTCATTGACAAATACGGTTTGGCCACTATAGCCACATGTCAGCTGATTTCATTGAATGGATGGTGCCATTGATAAGTTGTATGCTGCACAGGTATTGATTTACTAAGGAACAACATGTTATTAGTTACACTCAGTTACACACCAGTTTCAGAGATGTTAGCATGTAACAAAAAACACCACCTCAGAATCAATAAACCAGGTGCATGCCAGGAATCTCTGGGGGCACCAAAGCCTTCACCTTGTCTCTATTCACCGCTCAGGACAAACTTCCAAGTACAGAGTCTTTCCTAAAACTTTCTCAAGTCCAGCTAGGCAAGCATTGTGTAACAGTTTCCTCCCAGATTGAAACATTGCATGGTCCAGGGAAGCTCCTTAAGCCGGAAGGTCATCAACAGCTTCAGGAAGTCCCTGAATCTGACCAAGTTCACTAGGCCCCTCCCTCCCACAGTAAGCAATAAGACGGCTTTCAGTCCCTCTCAGACGAGCCAAGCTGCAAAGAAGACTCGTGAGATGCCGAAGGTGCCCGGGAGAAGCAGAAACCAGCTGAGTTGTTTGGAAGAGGTTTACATCAGAGTCACTCGGAAGGGACAGCCTGCAGGCTGTGCAGTGTGCTTCGGAGTCTCAGCGTTCATGGTCTGTCACCCATGTTGGGTGGTGGTGGTGGTACAGCTGTCTTTGAGTCATTTCTGCTCCTGTAAGTAGCCCACCAACCTTATTCTTGTAGTAACCCCAATAAAACTTGGGGTTCACCAAGTTGGACTTTGGTGGTGTCCGTATTTTGGTCTGTCATGAGACCCCTGTCTGGGGTGTATAGACATGTGTGTTGCATCTCCACGAGAAAAGTGTGTTCACACAACAGCAAGTCCTCCACTACTGAACTATATCCACAGTCTTCCTTTTATTTTTATTTAGTATGAAACACAGTCTTCCTTTATAGCCTAGACAGGTCTTGAGCATTTAATTCTCCTACCTTAGCCTTCTTGGAGCAACTGGGATTACAGCCATGTACCGTGAGACCTGCCTGTGTGTTCAGTTTTTTTTTTTCTTTGATTTTTCTAGACACAGGGTTTCTTTGTAGCTTTGGAGCCTATCCTGGAATTAGCTCTTGTAGACCAGGCTGGCCTCAAACTCACAGAGATATGCCTGCCTCTGCCTCCCTTTTTGCTGGGGTTAAAAGTGTGTACCACCACTGCCCGGCTGTGTGTTCAGTTTTAAATGCCACAGTGTGAGGGAACAATGTAGGCTGTGTGGTGGACCTGGGCCATTCCTTAAGGGAGCTTTATCAGTCTGGGGAAATAGAAGGGGCTGGAGAGATGACTCAGCTGCTAAGAGCATTAGCTACTCTTTCAGAGGACCCTGCTTTGCTTCCCAGAACCCAAATCTGGAGGCTCACAATTGCCTAGAACTCCAGTTCTAGCAGAGGCAATGCCTTCTAGAGCTTGAGGCCCTGAGCAGCATCCACTTGGATGGGGCAGTGATGTCATTCCAGGCAGAGTGATAGTTTCTCCACAGGGTCCTGAAGCAGCATGGAGCTAAGTACTCAGGGAGGAAGGCAAGGTTGAGAGCACCACTGGGAGACTAGACACCAGAACATCTTAGGGGCAGCTTGCCAGGTCATTCGCTCACCCCAATGTCTAGGGAAGCCAGCTAAGGGGGCAGCTCAGTACTCCAGGATCCCTCCTGCTGGCAGTCTGAGTAGATATGAGGAGTGGGGACAGAATTAGAAACCTGTCCCTGGAGGAAAGGTAGAAATCTCAGGTTGGTGTAGGGTAAGCTAGTGTAGGGTGGAGAGCTAATGTGACTGTTAAAAAGATACATTATTGGTGAATTTCTTTCTTTCCTAGCATACTATTCTTCATTGAACAAAAATCTAGAAAAATACAAAGTAAATATGAAAGAACAAAATATAGTAAAAGTCCACAATCCCATGCCCCTAATCACATTACAGGGCAAGAGTAAAGTTGGGTGTCACATACCGTATGTTTCACCATTTAATATTAAAAACATTTTTATTAGGGCTACTTTCCTTCTAAAATTATTACAGGTAATTGAGGGTGATAGTGCAATTCTGTAATCCCAGAATCTGGGAGGCAGAGGCCAGTTAGTGCTACAGAGCATGGCCCTGGCAGAGGGAGGGAGGGAGGAAAGAGGGGAAGGAGAGCAAAAGCAGAGAGAGAGAGAGAGAGAGAGAGAGAGAGAGAGAGAGAGAGAGAGCGCAAGCACTGGGGATATGGCCAGTGGATAAAGCGTTTTCTGTACAAGTATGAGAACCGAGTTTGATCCTCAGAACCTTTGCAAAAGTCAGGCACATGGGCTCATGCCTTTAGCACCAGCTTTGGCGATGAGGTGGATCCAGGTGCTTGCTGGCCAGCCCATCAAGCCAAAATAATGAGCGTCTGTAAGAGACCTCAAAAGTAAGGTGGAGACTTAAGGAAGGAAAGACATTTCAATGTCAGCCTCTGACCTGCACTTGGACTTAGATAGAATAGTGCACCGCTCCCAAAGATGCACACAGACACACACACACACACACACAGACACACACAAACACATTAAACTTACCTATGAGATGAAAAGACAAAAATTCAAGTTATAATTAGTATATATTAAATTTTTATTAAATTATTTCAATAAAGCTAGAATTTAAGATTTTAAAATATTGATTAAATACAATTAAATATTAAACACAATAAAGCTATGCTGTTTAATTGCCGAGACCCATATAGTCTTCAGCGCTTTGTCTTGTGCACATCCAGACCTCTGTGTAGACAAGAGTGACATGAGTTGTTTGCTGGTACAAAGCAGCCCTTAGCCCTCCTGTGAGGCTGTTGCAAGTGTTCTGCTCATTAGCAAGTCACTTTGCCATCTGGATCACAACCTGAACCAAAGTAAGGAAATGGACCCTCCAACTTTGGCGTGTAAAAAGCACAAGCTCGTCACGCTGTCTGATGGGGGCTGTTTGACAAGAAGCTGTCTTGTCTCTCATGTGCATAAGTCTGTCCACTGCCCAAACCTCTAGTGTATACAAGGCCCCTCCACCTTTGATGTCAGTAGTCGCGAAAACCACACAGGGCTATGGCATTGGGATTTGGTTTCCCTTTGTCTCAAAGACAGAGGGCGGGAGCTGTTTCCTGGGGCTGACTTTGGGGGTTCTATGATGTGGCATGAGTACCCCAACACCAGGAGCAGAAGACCCAGCCTTATAAAGAACAGTGTTTATGAGCTGCTTCCTCAACTGGGGCAGGGCCCACACTTACTCAGGTCTAACGGTGTATACACATATGCATAATTTAAGATATATAATCAGTAGTCCCAGCCATCCTCTTGTCTCTGTACCCTAAGTGATTGCGTTACAGCCATGCTAGCACCTCCACTTCATGGTTCTAGGTGGGTTCAGCGGATCAAAATTCAAGTACTCTTATCCACTGAGCTATCTCCTCATTTCCAAGGTCTAATTTTCCATTAATGCTAATTAAGATTAGGTAATATGTACGTGGACTTTGAAAATATTGGGAATGCAGTCGATTATTTATATCTGAACATTTAAAATGTTTATTTTATACACACACACACACACACACACACACACATATATAGTGTTTTTCTGTAGCTTTTGAGTCTGTCCTGAAACTAACTCTTGTAGACCAAGCTGGCCTCGAACTCACAGAGATCCACCAGCCTCTGCTTCCCGAGTGCTGGGATTAAAGGCGTGCGCCACCACTGCCTGGTTTAAAGTACTAAAATTTTAACAACTGTACAATAGTGTATAAACGAGTATCTAATAATTTATTAATCCAGCCCTGTATGGGTTTCCAAGCCTCGTGTTTCTTATAAACAACACCAGCATGAACATCCTCGCATACCCCTGGGGCGTTTTCTGGTTGAAGGGGGGACACTGTGGTTAACAGGAGTCTTAAGACTTCATAGATAAGCTGTTTGAACCTTCGGGATGGAACCCGGGAGAGCGACACCTGCTGGCAGAGCTCTAAAAGCCTCAGGGGGCCGTGGTTGGAGGGTTGGGTCCCACCTCTAGGCCTGCGCTTGCACAAGCTCTTCCCTCTGTCTGGGCCTCAGTTTCTCCATCCATACGAAAAGGAGTTTGATTAGCGGTTTTCTCAGACAGGGAAAAAGCCAGCTTCCCTCACTTTGCACTCTGTCCTTGAGACCGCTCTGCCCCCTGCTGGTCGGCGGCCACTTGTCAGATCCGTCCAAGACTAGGGACACTGTGACACTGTGCTCATTTTGTTCAGTCTGTGTTCCCAAGTTCTTCCTTGTGCCATGGCTGTTGGGGCTGGCGGCTTGTCTCTAAGGAATGTACAAGTGTTCTTAGTTTGCTTTCGGTTGAGATAAAGACACCATGACCCAAAGCAATTTTGGAATGAGGAAGTTTGTCTTACCCAGCTCGATCACAGTCCATCACTGAGGGAAACCGGTATAGAAGCTCAAGGTAGGAACCTGGAGGCAGGAACTGAAGCAGAAGCTACAGAACGATGGTGCTTACTGGCTTGCGACTCATGGATTACACGACTCAGGACCACCTGCCCACGGGTGGAAGCACCCACAGTGAGCCAGGCTCCCATCTCAAAACTAGTCAAAAAGCTGCCCTCTCCACCTCCTGTCTCCGGGTCAATCTGAGGGAGGCGGTTTATCAACTGAGGTTCCTCTTCTCAAAAAACTGTTTGTGTCCATTTGACAAAAAAACTGACCAGGACAACAGGCTGTAAGAGGGCAGAAGAACAGGCCACCGGTTCAACCATGGAACGCAGAGAGACACAGACACCTCTGGATGTTTAGTTATTTGACTCCTAGTGGGCCTTTCAACACACTGGTTTGGAGAAAAGACCCCAAATCCTTGTGTATCTGGTTGAATAGTATCACTCTCCATGACTAAATTATACACCTGGAATGTGTGACTTTAACATGGAGTATTGGCTGTTATAAGATGCTTAGATGATGCCATACGAGAGGGTCAACTAATGGCCTGAGAAAGAGGCCCATGAGGCCTAGGGAAAAGCCAGGGAAGGCGGAGGCAGAGACTACAGGGGAAGTGACAGTGCCAGGAGCCACTGGGAGCTGGGGAGGCCAGCAGAATCTTTCTCTAGAGTTAAAATAACATGGCTAGCAGACACCCCGATTTTAGCCATCCAGAATGAAGGGGGCAGTAAGCTTCTGTTGTTTCGGAGCCCTGCAGAGTGTGACAATTTGTTGTGAAGCCACAGCAACCCATAAAGCAGTGACTCTGAGGGGGATGGTGCCAGGAATCATACTTCCAGCCCAGGTGTGCGGTTGAGCGGATGGCGCCGAAAGGCCTGTCATGTTGTCTCCTCTGAGCTGTCAGTGGCAGTAGGACCTTGGATGAGTCCTTTGCACTCCCTGGGCATTGGTTTCTTGGTCTGGATAGGAAGGTGTTGGACTAGCCCAGAAGTTCTCAAGACAGGGTTTCTCTGTAGCATTGGAGCCTGCCTTGTAACTTGCTCTGTATACTAGCCTGGCCTCAAACTCACAGAGATTTGCCTGCCTCTGCCTCCCGAGTGCTGGGATTAAAGGCGTGCGCCACCACCGCCCGGCCAGTTTTTAACTTTTTTACATGTTTATACAGATCATCAATTACTTTCTCCAGACAGAGCCAAGGTGTGGTGCTTCTGTGACCAAGAGCAAGCTCATTTTTGACAGAAACCCACCCTCTGTGGAGGTCATCAGGCTGCCCCTCACAACAGTGTTAGGAGCCCCTGTAACTCCACACCTTCACCAACACAGGCTTTGACTACCTTGGACCTTTCGAGAGTTTGATTCTCCTCAGCTGTATCTCTAACTTCTTGAGGGATTTGAGACATTTTTCTGTGTCAGCAGGCCATGTGACCCATTCTGCACCTTCCCTGGGGAAATTCTGTCATGTCCATGGATAGGTTTGGGCTTCCTTGACAGACTTGACAAAAACCATCCTGTGTAGTGGGATGGGACTCAGTCGGCGAGGAAGCTGAGAGGCGGAGAGGGTGAGTGACTTACTCAAGGTCACACAGGCAAGTAAGTCTGGAGCTGAGTCCACAGGCTCGGGCTTTGGAGTCAGTCCTCCAGTGCTCCTGCTGTGTCACACTGATAGATGACCCTCCCCTGTGAGTCTCTGGGAGAATTCAAGCCTGCCTTGTTTCAATTTACTCTTGATTCTTAAAATAATCTGTCCTGGAACATACAGTGGAGTTAGCAGAGAAAATATGTTCTGTCACTTACTGCTAAAGGAGCCAGAGATCCACGGTGGGCTGTGACCCTTAAGAGCGCGCCCTCCATTCTGATAAATCAGGTGCTGGAAGGCTGTGCGAGCAGTTAGTGCTGACGGCTGTGCAGACAGTTCGTGCAGTTATTAGCAGACTGCCATGGCTGGAGACAAGCTGGCTCAGTGGCACACGAGCACCTGGATCCCCAGCAGTGGCTGGGGTGTCACCTACCTGCACAGCCGCATGCCCCAGGGATGTCCCAGCCCTCCATCTGATTCTTTCCTGTTGGCCTTGTGACCATTTACAATGCTGGGGTTGGGAGAAGGGGACAGGGTATAAGAAGATCTGGGGCTAAAATCTGGTTCTGTGTGACGTCGTGTGTGACCATATCAAGTCCCGGCTTCTCTCTTGTCCCGCTTGTCTGGCCAGAAGACGAAGTAGGAAGGTTGTCTCAGGGAACTGCAAGTGATCTCAGCTGCTTGAGAGGTTCTCTTCCCTCTTTTCATCTGACCAATTGTACCTCAATTTTAGGGGGGTTAGGTCTCTTAGTGTAACAACTAGAGAACTGGGTTGTCTGTATTCTAGCGGTGCCTCTGTTCCAGCTTCTTAAACCATAACCAAATGTGTGTGTGTGTTGGGGGAGTGTCAGCAGAAAAAGGTTTCCGAGTACTCAATAACCAAAATTTTATTCAAAAACTTGAAGGTGATTGCACCCAGGGCATTTCTGGCGGGACATCGCTGCAGCCTTGGTCCTGAACATATAACGTGTATATGTTATGCACATGATTTCATCCTGTGTAACGCTCCCCAGCATTGCTGCTTGGGGCTTCTTTCTGAGATGATCGTATGTTAGGAATTGCAGCGCTTTACGTTTTTAGAGAAGTATGATGGTTTAACTATGGAAAACAAAAACTTGGTACTTCCCTCTTGCCATTCCTCAGCATTTAGGTGTCAAATTAGTTTATATTTTCATTGTGGTGTCTTAGGAAACTTGATTCTATTTTTTTTTTATTTATTTATGTCTTTTGGTTTTTCGAGACAGGGTTTCTCTGTGGCTTTGGAGCCTGTCCTGGAACTAGCTCTTGTAGACCAGGCTGGTCTCGAACTCACAGAGATCCGCCTGCCTCTGCCTCCCGAGTGCTGAGATTAAAGGCGTGCACCACCACCGCCCGGCGGAAGCTTGATTCTAAAAAGTTGCTCTTTGACTTGTGGCTTGAGTCTCATAAAATCATGACATGAACTTTGACTTAGCGTTAGGACACAATTCTGAAGTTGCCCTAAGCATATTTCTGCCATTTTGTACTGTGTATGTATTATGTAAAGCAGCATTATCAATACTTAAAATTATGAAATCAAAATACTAATCAACTCTGAAAAATGTTAATGATGCGTTATGTCCTACAATATTGAATATTCAGGCAGGATTTAATTCTTTCTGAAAAGATAAGCATATTCATCTCATTAGTATGTAAATTTGCTTTTGTCTTTTATAAATGGTAAAGTTATATTACCAAAGAATTGCTTTAAAATATATTTCTTTATGATTTGTTGTCAGTAAATGCTTGATTTATATACCTATTTTATATACCAAGGTTTTTGAGTTTGCACACTTTCTTGGGTGGAAGGGGTCATGGATGGAGATGCCCATCCCACGGCTGCTCTTGTGCCACTGTCCTGTATCCTCAGGACCTCAGACCTACAGGCTGCAGCTCCTTTGCTTGCTGTTCCTGTCAAGACTCAAAGTGAGAAAAATCTCAGATGTCCTGACTTTTAAGGGATTCCAGAAAGCCAACTCTTCTCCTATCCTGAAGCATTGCAAGGCTTCCTACCCCTCATGGCCATTTCTAGTCCATCCCTCACGCAATACCTTTGTCAATGGGCGCTCTGCCAGGCTTGTGTCTCCCTGGGCTCCCTGGGGAAGACTCAGGTCTCTTCCATTTTCAGAGCTCTCCAAATCCAAGGAAGGCTTTTGCTATTCCTGTAAGCCCTCCTCAGATTGACAGGGGCAGAGGTCAGGGCTCTTCTCAGGGAGTTCTCCAGCAACCAACCTTCATCCTTATTCTCTTCTTCAGCCCAGGGTTCTTTTTATTAATGTCCTCTGGAGTGGACACATAGTTGGCACCAACCAACAACAAACTGCTTTCAATTCCTCTGTCCATTTCTCTATTTTTCCTTCTCTCTGACTCATTGTTCTGATTCTGCTGAAATCACCTCATTATCTAGATCACAATTTGGTTGAATAAAGAGGAAAGGCTGTGGGCTAGATGATCTATTCTGGGGCTCAGAGCTTCGGCTGCTCTTCCAGAGGACCACAGTTCAGATCCCAGCATCCACAGCAGGCAGCCCATAGCTGCCGGTAACTCCAGCTGCAGGGGGGCTGACACCCTCTTCTGGACTCTACAGGCACCTGTATTCAACGTGCACATACCTACACAGAGACACATATACACATAATTAAAAATAGTAAAAACAAATACATTTTCTAAAGATAGCAAAAGATGTAAGAAAACATGGGAGGAAGACCATCACCTCATCCCTAAACATTAGCTCACCACAGTGAGCCAGAGGACCTGGAGGCTGGGTGGCACAGGACAGATCTGGACTGGCCCTGACTAGCCATTGGCTTTTCTCTAGAGCCACACCCTGATGCCAGCTTGCCTTCAGGTGACACCATCTTTCTGCTTATGCGTCCTTTTGCTTCTTCTCTAAGATCATATCGTGGCTATGACCCTGTCCGTATTCCTGTTAGGCCTATAAACACCCACACTGAAGACTTGGTTCAGGGGAGGGTAAGGGGGTGTGCATTCTCCAGCATGTGCCAGCATCAGAGCCCACCCTGGACCCACACTTAATAATCTGTAGAAATTCCTTTGTTGCTTCTGTTTATTAGTGTACTAATAGTGCATTTTTTTCTCTCTCTCTCTACTTACTTATTTGAGACAGGATCTCACTGTGCAATCCTCGTTGGCCTGGAACTCAGAGATCCACCTGCTTCTGCCTCCTGGATGCTAGGATTTTTTTTTAAGGTTAGAAGTACCGTGCTATGGTTTGACTATGGTACTCCATTCACCCACATAGAAACTTATAGTGGAGTTTAGTCCTCACTGTGAGATAGGAAAGGAATGAAAAGTTCCCAGCCACAGGTGATGCCACCGAGGTGTGGTTAGACCTGGATAGGGTGTTGTGGTTACAGGTGATGCCACTGGGGTGTGGTTAGACCTGAATAGGGTGTTGTGGTTACAGGTGATGCCACTGGGATGTGGTTAGACCTGGATAGGGTGTTGTGGTTACAGTGATACAACTGATGTGTGGTTAGACTTGGATAAGATGTTGTGGTTACAGGTGATGCCATTGTGGTTAGACCTGGAGAGGGTGTTGTGGTTATAGGAATACCACTGGGTGTGGTTAGATCTGGATAGGGTGTTGTGGTTTAAATCTAAAAGTCCCTCATGATTTGAATGCTTGGTTCCTAGCTGGTGGCCTTAATTTGGGAGGTTCTGGAAACTTTGGGATGTGTCTGGCTGGAAGAAGTGGGTTACTGTGGAGGGGTGCTTGGCGGGGGTGTAGATTATTCTTGGATGCTTCCTGGCTCTCTGCTTCGAGTCTGTTGTGATGAGGCCTGCTATGTTCTGCCATGGCTCTCTGCATTGAAGGACAGAACCCTCTGAAACCATGAATAAGGATAAATATTCCAACTAGATTACTCTGTCAGATGTTTGGTTACAGCAATGAAAAAGTAATACACAGGCCAGCCAGAGGTTGACTACTGGTGGCTTCATGAGAAGAGACACTTACACATGTGTGTTCATGCTCCCTGTCACTCCCTGTCTCTCATCACATGATGTCTGGGTCATCTCAGGACTTGGAGGTCAAAATGGTTATCACCAGATTCTGTCCCTCAGCTTTGGACTAGAGCTATGAGCTGAAACGAAGCTCGTCTTTGTAACTTGTCTTCTGTGGCACTGTGTCACTAGCAAGAGAAGCGACCAGTGTGGACTCACAGACAAGTAGAGAAGGAGATGATAAAAATCAAGGGAAAGCTCTTCTTAGTGTCTTGAAGCTTATCACTTTCTGTATGTGTATTTTTCATTTTTACAGAGAAGGGACCAGGCCGTAGGGATTATTTTTAAGTTATGATAATTCTAAAATCTTTCTGTTTTATTAAGTATAGTCTGTGACAGCCACCTGGTAGTCCAGAAGGTACAGAAATGTAGCTTAACTACCTTGCCTTATTGGACATTCAGGTGTTCATGACATGTTAATTTTGTTCTGCTGAACAATATGTAACTTCCGACTTTCGATGCTTGGCTTGAGAAATGGCTAGCGACACTTTGGTGGCTGTCCTTGAGGCCACTCTTCACATATTTGTACATTTCTTGGATTATAGTCCTATAAATACACTAGGAAGTGTGAGCAGGAGGCAGCTGCTTCTAAGTAGACCCGCACTGTCAGGCACTGGCCTTTGGGTGTGTGCTGGAAACAGAGCCAGAGAGAAGGGTAAGGCTATCTTAAGGGCTGGCTGTTAGGTGCTGGGCTTGGTGACACCCTGGCTGCTTTTCCCTCTAGGAGGTAACCACACTCTGGAGCACAGGCAGCAGGTATTTCATAGAGGAACAATAGTATTTTGCTTTGGAGATATTGGCCAGTAGGCAAAGGCTGGGCCATTTTGAACCAGCTTCACTTCCACCAAGCTTTCGAATTTCTGCCAGAGTTTCCTGGGCTTGGAAATCCAAAACCTTTTTAAGGACAGGTGAATTTCTAACATTATTGCCCTTTCTGTTCCTGAGGTGAGGGCCCTTCCTCCTCTCCTTCTTCCCTCCCTCACCCCCCTCCCTCCCTCCCTTCCTTTTTTGGACTTGCAATCATGTTTAGGATATTTAAAAATGCAGCTTGGCCTTGAGGGTGGACCAAGCTGGGCTTTTAGAAGGAGGACCTGATGGATTTTGTGGCGACAGACCTTTTGAATCACTGAAGCGTGCTGGCTGAATTTTAAAAAATAATTGTCCTTTTTAATGATGTAAAACATGTCATCAAAATTAAAAAATAAACACATTTTATTACTTCCCCAGCCCTTTCCTCCTCCTTCCCAGGGCCAGATGGGGATTGCTTGGATATTTCTGGCGTATTTCACATATTTAATAACGCCCTTGGAGGTTCTTTCAGACATGATGAAAATATGGGATTGAACTCTGCTTATAGACACTACCCACAAGAAGGTCTCTGTGTGTGTGTGTTACTGAAGTGGGAGCATATTATTTTAAAGGCAGCTGGGACTTCAGATCAAAAGGCTTGTACTTTTATATTGAGCAACAAAGGAAATCTTTCTCCTCCTCCCCACCCCCTACCCCGCGCCTTTTGGGGAGTGGGGGAGGTGAGTCAAGCCAAGTGCAGCTTCTTCAACAGCTCGGCTCTGGCTACCTCTCTGGAGCTGCTGCGAATGCAAAAAAAATAATTAAAGCTTTAATTTATTTATACATCTTCTCTGCAGATATTATAGATCCAGCCACTGCCACTTGCTAATTGGTGCGCGGAGCCCGGGCTCGAGCGGGTGGCAGCTCCGAGGGCCGAGCGCGGGGTCCGCTAGGCCGCCGCCCGGAGGGGGGTCCGGGACCCCCCGAGGCGAGGGACCCCCGGCCGGGCTGTCACCCCCGAGGTGGGAACAATGGCTGGCGGCCGCCGCACCTGGGTGATGGGCACCTCGGAGCCGCCGCGGGACTGAGGACCTGACAGGCGCACGCTGCCTCCTTAATAGACTGCAAGAGAGTGCTCCGGGAGAAGTCGGCGGCGGTCCCCGAGGAGCCATCATCAGGCGAGTGGTCCCCGGAGCAGGATTTATTAGCAGACAGGATGGGGAAGTTGATTAGCCTCAGCGGCTGAACGGACATCCTGTCAGCCGGGTCTCTTAATCCAATCACTTACCTGTCGGGGCGAGTGGCCGCCCGCCCCGCAGCCGCCTCCTGCCCTCCGCAGCGCTCAGCGGGAGTCGGCCATCCTCCTGCAGGCGGCCGGCTGCCTGGGACGAGGGACCCAGACTAAGTTCCACACGATCCCGTGCTGGGCTCTCTTGCAGTGGATGCAGCCTCTACGTTATTCTGTCCTAGGACCTTCTCCTGAGCAGAAACTCACCCTTGATGGCTCCCTATTTCCCACTCAACGAGATGCCCCTTGTGGTCTGTTTTCATTTGACCCAACTCCATCCTGTGTTGATGCTGCTCTTTAAGGCAGTGGTTCTCAACGTGTGGGTCGAGATCCCTTTGTAGTCGCGTATCAGATATGTACATTACAATTAATAATATTAGCAAAATTACAACTATGGAGTAGCAGCGAAATACTTTTATGGTTGGAGTCACCACAACATGAGGAATTATATTAAAGGGTCGCAGCATTAGGAAAGTTGAGAGCCACTGCTTAAGGATTCTGTTCCATGAAAACTAACACCTTCTTTTTTTCCTGAACTTCTGTTTCAGGGTCAATCTAGAATGGATGCTTCTCTCTCTCTTATTAATTTTTAGTTTTACAATATTTTCGATCACGTTGTCTCTCATCTCTCACTCATCCAACTTCATGTTCTTTCTCTTTCCTAAAAATCAAAAACTAGCCAGGCAGTGGTGGTGCACGCCTTTAATCCCAGCACTCGGGAGGCAGAGGCAGGCGGATCTCTGTGAGTTCGAAACCAGCCTGGTCTACAAGAGCTAGTTCCAGTGCAGGCTCCAAAGCCACAGAGAAACCCTGTCTTGAAAAACAAAAAACAAAACAAAACAAAAAAGCAAAAACTAAATTCAAAAATGTGTTGTTTATTTCCATGAGAATAATAAACAAAAAAGTGTGTGTGTCCACTCCCCACAAAGAAGTAAAAGACTGCGAAGTCTGCTTTGTGTTGAGCACAAGACCTGCAAAGCTCTCTCTCTCTCTCTCTCTTTTTTTTAATAAAAACAACAACAACAAAACATGCTTTCTGGTTGGAAAGCTGACTCACAAGCCCCAGGCTCCTTGGCAGCGTCTCCCCGCCCTCCATGGCCTTAAGTTCAGGCGAAGAAGAATGTGCCTCCACCCTACCTCTATTGCTTCATGCTCTACCCTTGGCCAGGTGACCTCATCTGAGACTCCAGCCTTAGTGATGACATGTTCCTTAAAGGACTGTCCAGAGGACAAAGAAGGACTGGAAAGCTACTGGGTGCCTGGTGCAGAGGCTCTGGTCCCCCCTCTATAGAGTCACTCTGTGTGCTGTTACTCTCATCAGTAGACTAAGTTCACCAGAACAGGAGCCAGGCTTTCCTCTTCTCCATCCAGGCTTCCACCGCAGTACCGAATACAAGCTAACATGGCTGAGAGCTGGTTGAATGAATGATGGCCCATGCTGTGCGCCAACTGGCAATCATCTCTTTGAGTGACTAGCCAAGCCCCATCTCGGGCTGATGTGAGCAGCGAGGAAGCAGGAGAGTGAGGGGCAGGGACTCATCTGCTTTCAAGGGGGCGACATTGAGATGTGTGTTCTCCTCAGCTCTTGTCAAGAGTTTAGGAATTCAGACCCTATTGATTCGCTGCATCTTCAAAGCCATCAATCATCATTAAGAAACAAGACCTGAGCCTCAGGATGGGGTGGCTGGCACTAGGTAATAGAGGATTTTAGACGTGCATGAACCACGGACACCACACACACACACACACCAGACAGACACAAAGAGATAAACATAAACATACACATATGTATATGCAGGGAGGGAGGGAGGGAGGGAGGGAGAGAGAGAGAGAGAGGCTAAGATGAGCATAGAGCACCTAGCCCACTAAGAGGGGAAGAATTCAGAGGACTTGCAGAAACCAAACACAACAGAATACATTTTAAATTGGACGTTCTGGCTGCAGGCTTTTGTAGTTGACTAAACATGTGAGATTTGACTTGGGAAATGCGGGTCCTGAGCGCTCTCACCCTGGGCCCTGCCATCTCCCACTGATTCCACCTTTCACTGCCCACAGTCATCAATCTTCCCTGGGTGCATGTCAAGGTTCAATGATCTCTACTAGTTCAGGCCATCTTTATTTTTCTTAAACAAACAAATAAACAAACAGAATAAATACTATTTCTCAGGCTACCACTTTCCCCTGCCTTGTTTCCCAAACATACTTTGCAATGTCTGGGCAATGTGGGTGAGGGGGAGCACAGCAAGAAGGTGGAAATTCAATCTCAGTTTCTTCATCTGTCAGATGGGGTTGGTATTTAACCTATCACCATGGGAGGAGTAGTTCAAGATTACAATTAAGGTAATTTATAGAAATATGCTTTCAATGCATAGAACTGTACAGAACCACACAAAATTGTTATAATGAAATTACGCCTAAAATTAGGATTGCTCTCAGTGTTGGGCCCTGGGACGCTGTGGTGGCTCTCCTGCCCTAAGTGAGTACATGGGCTAATGGAGAAAAGATGTGAGTACATTGGCTGCCAGGACACCAGGCAGAAGGACCTGAGTAGACACTGGAAGTGCTGGAAGAACAGCCTTCCTGGAGGAGGGAGCATAGTGTTGCATCTTGAAGAGACTTGGATTAGACTGGTTGAAGAGCCACGAGCACAGAGGAGACAGTGAGTGGGATGACTGGCAACGGAAGGTGGATGCTGTGGTTCTGGTAAGAACGATGGGGGAGGGTCATTGGGAGCCCTGTGGGTAGAACCTTGTAACACCCCGCCCTCCCTACGCAACAAGTATGGTCTTAAACTGCAGACCCCTGGGGCTCTCAGCAAAGCAGGGGCAGGGTCTGAGATACATTCTAGAAACGGTGGAAACATAGGTGAGTGTTCACAAGTGCGTGTGCACCCGCAAAGAGGACTTTTCCCAACCCCCGCGTCGTCTCTTCCATCAGGGTCAGTGGAAAGACAGACCGCACGAATGGACAGTTCCTGGAGAGCTGCCACGGAGCCAGATGCTGTACTTGGTTAGGAACTGGCTTGGATTTTTGCTCCTTCGCTTACCAGCGGTGCAAACCTGTTTTAAACTGGAGACAGTGATCCTGGTAGTAAGAATTTGCATGGTCGGGCACTGCACTCAATAATCTCATTTCATCCTCATGATTCAGTTTGAGTAGAGGGCTATTACCGCGTTCTTCAGGGTGGGAGACTGAGGCCCAGGCTGTTACCCTTTGTGAGGTATAATGTCCCTGCGTTTTAGACTTACACAGACATCACCTCATTTCCACACAGAGCTCAGGGGAGTCAACAGACTCAAAGGCCAGCCAGTCAGGAAGGGCCGAGTGGGACTTGACCCCCTTGACTGCCAGACTCTCCACTCTCTTTGCCACCGCATGGGACACCCTAGTGGAGAAGGTTAAGGCTGGGAGTTACAGCAGCTGGTTCCGGTGGGTGAGATGGGAGCAGACACCCAGGTTTTCCTTTCCAGCCAGGGACTTAGCAAGAGTGGGGTAACCGGATTTCAGAGAAACTGCAGATTCCCCTGAAGTTTCTGTCTGGCAGGTGTGCTGAGCCCTGCCTGTCAATCATATCAACAATGGCAAGGAAGGTGTGGAGCTGGCACTATGAAGTACACAGAACCCCTCTCACCCTCCCGCCCACTTACCTCTTCGTTGTGCTGGGGTCACAGGGGTACCTTGCCATTTTGCACCTCCACCTCTATCTTTTGTTTGCAGTTTTACTCTAGGCATTGATGTTAGGCTTGCCCTGCCCCCTCCCAGGACCAGATGGAAGGGCTTCCCGGCCAGGGGTCCATACTGCCCCATGCTGCTGCAGTTTTGATTCTGTGCAGAGCTCTATTCTGGCATCCTGGGGTCTCCTCGATGCAGGGGCTGCTTCCTGGGCCATGTTGGAAGTGGTCCTCACTAGGGATGGGGAGAGGGAAGAGGACTGTCATCATCACACTTCCCACCTCACCTGCCCAGCCTAGGGGCACGTCCTGGAGTGGGCAGAGGTGGGCCAGGGCGTGGTCCCAGTAAGGAGAATTCCACTGTAGAGGAGGCTCCTCCAGTTTCCAAGATGGCCATAGATTCACCGCTTTGAGCTGCAGGCTAGGACTTGAACTGTGGAGATTAAACAAGGAGCTGGAACCCAGCCCCAAAGGAATGAAACCAGGATTTGCCTGCTATCTCTGAACTGTGGCTGAGGCACAGCGATCAAGGGCCAGTGCCTGACTGTTCCACAGTGCAGAAGTGGCCTGGCCTGAGTCTGGAAATACTTGGCACCTGTGACAAAGCCCTTCTATGCTGCTGCCTGGACTTCCTTGTGCTCCTGTCCACCCCACAACCTCTGACCCCTCTCTCTAAGAGATATCAGAAGACAGGCTGGTGATTCCTCATAGGAGGGGTGGACTGGGCTGTGGGGTCGTGTGACTCTGGCTGGCTGTGCTCAGTGGGGTACAGATGGAAGGAGGGACAGTACAAATGTGTCATAGGGTACCTCATCATCCAGGTATCAGTGGGAACCAACTCCAAATCCACAATCCCCCAGGGTCCATCTTTCTCCCGAATTGAAGATGGCAGGCAGGTGCGGGCACCTGTTTGGGAGGGAAGGGAGCCTCTGGCTTGATCTGGTCCTGGTAGAGAAAAGCAGCTAGAAGTTGGCAGACGGCCATGGTGAAGAGGTCAGGACTTGTGCTATGTCACCTTCACTTGCCCCAGGTCCCTTCTGACCTTTGTGTTCTCCAGAGGGAAAAAAGTCAAGGTGATGACAAGACACATCTTTTGCATCTCAGCCATCGATGCAGTTGAAAGATGGGCTCGGAGCAGGTGGACTGCTTCAATTATGATGGATGAAGATGGTGACAGCTCTCGGGAGAGCTGCGGGAACCTGGCAAGTGTGCACTCAGCTATGACTCCTCTGGTAGCAATTTGACAAGATCAGAGCACTTTATGGAAGTAGAAAGTTTGGGGACCTTGGGGTTTGCTTGGCCCAGGGACTCTGGCTGCTGAAACCCTTTGCCAGCCACATAGGGTGGCCTAGCCACTGTGAGCAGCCTGCCTAATAAGACCAATGTCGGGGAGGGCAGAGCCATCTCTGGGGAGCTTGTGTGACTTTTGACCTTGACCACCATGTCCGGGACTTTCCTGCTCTGTGTCCCTTCACTACCACTGAGAACAGTCACCCAGGGACATCATTCTGACTTCAGCCACAGTCTCAGAAAACAACTGGGCATCTCCTTTAAGCCAGGCACAGTGTTAGACATCGATGGGGGACAGTGCTGAGAGGAGAGTCAGTTCTGCTCTTGTGACACGCTCTGTGTAGACCCTGAGCTCTGTGGGGCTGGGTTTGATGATGGACCTGTCACCTCCCCTCTTTGAGCTTAGGTTGGATCACCTAGCTCTTCCTGGGGATGGAGTCTGCGTGTTAATTAAACTGAGATAGCCAACACAGAGCACACACACATACACATGTACACAGATCATCACAGAGTGTCATTTAAAAATGCTGCTTTCTCTCCCTCGGTTGGCCAGTTTTCTTCAGTGAATTTCTTCATTCACTCAGCAGGCTCGGTCAAGCACTTCCTGTGTGCCAGGCCCTGGGCGTGGCTCATGGGAACTCCGCAGGATGGCAGATGAGGCGCTGTCAGCCTCCTCTGCTTTGAGGATTTGGTTGGATCCGACAGTGCATTGGCCCTTGCTGCCCCTTGATGGTTTCTAGGCAGAGATGTCTGTCTTGCAGGATGCTAGGAACAGCCTTGACTATAGTCCTCCTGGATTAGAAACTGAGACCCTGGTGACCTAGGGCCTTCCAAATGTATATGTGTGTGTGTGTGTGTGTGTGTGAGAGAGAGAGAGAGAGAGAGAGAGAGAGAAAGAGAGACAGAGACAGACTGACAGACAGAATGTGAGTATATATGTGTGCATGTGTGTGTATCTGTACGTATATATGCATGTGTATATGTGTGCACATGTGTACATGTATATGTATGTATGTGAATTTATCTGTGTGCATATCTGTTGGTGTGTGTATATGTGTGTGTATGTGTGTGAGCGCGTGTGTGTTGGGTTCTCTGCAACCACTCAACTCTGAAGCCATATTCAGAAGTCAGTCCAGAGAGTAACCTTCCCAGAGCTGGGAGGGAGCCCCAAATTTGGGCAACTCAGCCTAGAAGTGATGTATCCTTTGAGTTCCTTATGTATGTTTGGCCGGGTATGTGTGCACGTGTATGTGTGGAGTCAGAAGACAACCTCCAGCGTTGATTCTCATGGGCTTTCCACTCTTCGATTGAGAGAGTCTCACATTGGGTTTTGAAGTTCACCAAATAGGTTAGTTGTCTGGGAATCTGTTTACCCAGTCTGACCAGTGCTTGGTCACAGCATGTGTACTGCCATGCCCTGCTTTTTCTGTAGGTTCTGGGGTTCAAACTAAGGTCCTCACACTTGCAAAACAAGTGCTTTTCTGACTGAACCATCTCTTCAGCACCCATCCTTCAGATTCTTATTAAGCAGCTGCTGTCCACACTGAGGGCTAGGAAGGGCTGGGAAGAGATGGAGACTTGGCAGGCCCTGTCTAGGGGTTCTGGCTCTAGCTGAGGGATGGTGAGTTGGCAAGCATTGAGTCACATGAGTAGGTGAGGTGAGGAGGCTACTGTTCCTTCTGTCAGGGGACAAGAGAAGGGATGCTTAGTGCACTCAGAGGGGTGTTGAGCAAGAGCTGAGGAAGCATTCATCTGCGTCCCCATGGAG
The DNA here is from genome assembly GCA_028555095.1 of Dicrostonyx torquatus. NCBI lineage: Eukaryota > Metazoa > Chordata > Mammalia > Rodentia > Cricetidae > Dicrostonyx > Dicrostonyx torquatus. Next base: position 4,687,699 of record JAQHUG010000048.1, read on the forward strand.
AGACCTGGGTAAACTACTCCCCATCCCAGGATCCTCACGCACCATGCTCTTCTGGACCTGATATTGGCAGGTCAGTGTCCCCCATCACCCTGAGTCAGCATCCAGGTGCACTTAACCTCTAAGTCTCGGCAATAGCTGTGCATCTCATCTAGAATTTCTCTTTGTATTAGAAAGCTACTGACATCCCCAAGGAGGCTTCTGTATATCCCACCCTCACTCTGGGACAGGGTACAGCTCTTATCTTTGTTATTTTGGTTTGTTTTGTGTGTGTATGTCTTGTGAGATAGGTTTTTTTGTGTGTAGCCATGGCTGTCTTGGAACTCACTTTGTTGACCAAGCTGGCCTTGGCCTTGAACTCAGAGATCTATCCACCTGCCTCTGCCTCCTGAATGGTGGAATTAAAGGCATGCTCCACCACTGCCTGTTGTCTTGGGTTTTATAAGTGGCTCATACAATGTTTCCTGTGCAGATGTTGTATGTGTACAGGCATATTTTAATATGCTTCTGTTTTAGTTTGAGTCTCAAATGTTCCCCACAGACCCATTTGATGAATAACCAACTTCTGTCTATATTGGGAAGTTATAGACCCTTTAAGAGGCAGGACTCTAAAAGAAGTTAGGTCACTGGGAAAAGGGCCAGAGGGTGACAAACAAACCCTCTTCCTTCTAAGCTTATTCTCTCAGGGTTTCTGCCATAGTGGCAGGAAGCAGACTAATCAATCTGCTATTGGCATTCTGGCTGAGGAAGAGATTTCGATGGCGATGCCAAAAATATTAAAATCACTCACTAGCTATGTATTTTGGGAAAAGCCACACCTTCCCTGGCCTTAACTTTCTCATCTACAGAAGAGGGTGTTAGTTCTCTCCGGCCTCCACCCTGCGGTTATATGACAGGCTGACTCCACAGAGAGCTGATAGAGGAGAACTGGAGGGGAAGGTTGCCTAGAAACTACCAGAAACAACACAGAAAGAACACCTGCTTTTCAGTCACCTGTTGGTCTGAGGCAGGTGTGACAATTCAGGACCTTGTGGAGTGTGCGTAGGTTACAGCATTTCTCTAACTGGCGCTGTGACTAGATGGTGTCAGAACATTTTTGTTTGTTTGTTTTGTGTCCTCTCCCTTTGGAGCTCCTCCTTTGCATGCAGTGGGCCTCCAGCAGATGAGAGCCGGTTAGCAAAGGGGAAGCCTGCTTGACATAACCTAAACCAGAACCCGAGGACCTTGGAGGAGGCCACAGCTCACTCAGGCTAACCCCCTAGCCCCAGTGAACTGAGAAGATTCTGCCCATGCCACTCTCTGCCCACTCTGCCTCTTGTCTCTAGGCCAAACTGCCTCAGATTGTTTTCCCGCTTGTCAAGTTGATGTTCCACCAGTGGGCATAAAGAGCACGACTGTGGAGCCCATGTGGCCTGAGCTTGAGCCTTGCTCCGCCTTTCCTGCTGTGTGATTACTACCAATCAGTCGGTTTTCCTATGGCTCGGTTTCCTCGCCTGCAAAGGAAGTAGACTCTGATGCAAAATGGGGTGGAGAGGCACAGCGTCTGTGTGACTGGTGTGGCTTTCCTGCTCTGTTGACTGTCTCCCTCTCCTGAGAAGTACAGTGGAAGTCACAGTGCTGAACTGCTCTGGAGAGAGAGCACATGACCACATGGAGCCAATCAGAGTGTCCTCGGAAACTCCTGCAGCTGGGGAAATAAGGGTTCTTTCCTCTCTGTTATAAGCTCTGCGTTGACACAGAGTTCCAGTCTTGGACTGTGGTGAGGACAGTTGAACCAGTAGGAGACATTAGTGATGCGGAGAGAGTGACAGGGATTGTGTGTCATGCGGGGTGGGGGTCAAATGTCTTGGTCTAAAATGTACCTTGTTCCTGTTTGAGTGAATGTGGGTGCCATTTCCCTCTTCCCTCGAGCTGATTGGGCTTGGGTTTCTATTACATGCAACCAAAAGATCCCAACTAATGCATCTTGGTGTGTGTGTGTGTGTGTGTGTGTGTGTGTGTGTATGTGCTTGTGTCTATGTGCACGTAAGTTGTGTGTGCTCGTATCTATGTGCATGTAAGTTGTGTGTGCTTGTATCTTGTAGAGACCAGAGCACCACACCAAGTATCTTCCATTCTTACTCTCTGCCTTGCTTCTTGGGACAGGCTCTCTCTCTGAACCCAGAGCTCACTGACTGGCTAGACTGTCTAGCCAATGAACTCCAGAGATCTTTCAGCTCCTCTCCCAGCCCCCAGCACTAGGATTATAAACATGACTGCACAACTAACATGTCTACTTAGCACAGCATTTGACTTATAGCAAGGGCTCTTAAGCATTACGTCAAGCCAGACTCTGTGCCCATTGGTGATGGGACTGACTTTCCATATCCCCTTGCCCCTGGCTTCTTGTTGTGAGTGTGTATGTGTGTGTTTACTGCCACCCAGATCCCAAGACTCTCAGGCATCCTGGATGAAGCTCGAAGCTGGTGGGGGACTTGAGACTTGAGCCTACATGATGATGATGATGATGATGATGATGATGATGATGAAGAAGAAGAAGGTTACAGCGCTAGACCATATAAAACAGGACCATGGACAGCGGCACACCAACATGCAAATACCTGCCACAGGACACAGACACAATCAAGCTGCAGCCATCTTCCCCGAGTCGAGGCCCGATAATGAACAAGTAATTTATGTCCAGGAGTCAGTGGAGCCTGTCGCAGGCCAGGGCTGAAATGTTACTACGAGGGATTCCTAGGAAGGTCATTGCCCTGCTGTTGTCACTGTTAAGGATTGTCTGTAAGTGTCATGGCCTTGGAGATGTCCTCTGGTTCTCTTGGCATCTTAGAGGGAGAAATCACGGTGCTCCTTTGGAACCAATATCCTGGAACCTTTGTGAAGTCTGATGTTGGCTGGTGCACGGGTGAGGAGGCGCAATGCAGTCTGAACCCGAGCCTGCGCTGCTATGAAGACTTGTGAATGCGGAGGTGGGACCTTGGCAGCCTTTCTTGGTCAGATAGCAAAGCTAAACAAAACAAGACAAAGTGGCTTCAAAGCCTTTCTGTCTGTAATAATTTGGATCAAATGCTCAGTGTGATAGGGCAGGGTCCCCGGCACAAAACAACGGAGCATTTCCTTTGCTAGCGTGAAAAGAGAGGGAGGGAGGGAGGAATGAAGTGGAGCACCAGATTGGTGCGTGCCCCCAACACTCCCCCCCCACCCCCGCACTCAGCCCTTTCCTGCAGGCACCGGTTTCCCCATCTGTTAGTGGCACGCCGTAATACTCCCGTTTCGTGGGTGGGGAAACTGAGGTTCAGGGTCTTGCAGCTTCTGTGTTCCAGAGCTGGCCCTTTGGATTCCTATCTCAGGGCTCTGTCCGTTGCCTGCCTCAGCTGCTGTTACCAGATACGGAGGGATGGCTCCCCAGCACAGAAGTCTCTGGAACCTTCCCTGCTCTGTCCCACCATCATTTCAGAGTAAGGGCCCCTCAGGAGGTTTCCGGTCCGACCGACTTCCGCTGGGGAGGAGGGGGAGACCGGGTGCTCCGGAGACAGGTGGCCCTTGAAGGAGGTTGGGGCACTGGTGCAGGCGCTGTCTCAGATCAGCAGGGTCGTTTGCCAGTGGAGGGTCTAAAAGTGGGTGCCTCTAAAAGAGTCTGCATTTGCTTATCATAGGATGTGGGTTGCTAGGTGATGGTGAGTAGTGGCAAGATGACACTATGCAGGGCGTGAGTAGGCCCTTATGGGCCTTCTGAGACATTTGCTTCTGGAGAAATAGTTCTGTGAGCTAAATCTGAATGGATAGACTGAGTGCCTCTGCTCTGGTGTCAGATGCCGGAGACTCCAGGAAAGTTTAGTTTCACAGGAAAAACCACACCACGAAGCTGGGACCTCCCCTCCGTGGGCTTTGCTCCCTGCAGCCAAGCCGAAGTAGGCCTTCCAGTGTGTGACAAACTGCAGGGCGCTTAGTCCTCAGGGACTCCATGGTTCAGGGAAGGTGTGCCCACTTGGAGCCTGCCCTCTCTGGGAGCCAGGCTTTCCTCCTAAGGGCCCTTGTGCCTGATGCAGAAAACTAGTAATTTCATGGCGAAGTCATAACTATTTTGGGGACACTTCATCGCTGCGATCTCAGCTCTGTCACACCCAGGATTACTGCTCTGTCACAGTTTTATCTGTCCCACTCTCTAGATGACTAAGAGACAGGAAGGTACAATTACAGCATCATTCCTTTTGTGACCCTGGGATCCTGCTCATGTGACCTTCACCCCCATATCAGAGATGTGTGTCTTGGGCTTGACCAGTGACCTCATGAGACCCCATGGTCATGGCCAGATGGCTCTGGTTGAAGGATACTTCAGACATACTGGGCTCATTTTCAAAGCCAGTTCTGGAAGAGGAAACCTACCAAGTGTGGTCACACCTGTTTCTGGCCCCTCAGGAGGCCGGTCTGTTCACAATCTTTTCACTGGCCATGGTTTTCTCTTGTGGCCAAGATCCAGTGTCTCATTTGGAAGCCAGAGTTCTCTTGGTGTCTTCCTCGTGGTTCTGGGGCTGAAGGGAATTCCTCAGGGTGAAGATGCTCTGCCCTCTTGTTTCATGTCCCAGAGCCATTGCCTGAGGATAGCAGTGGGTGCAGGCGTGGAAGCACACACTTAGCTACACGCCTCTAGTGCCTTTTCCCTTCCTGTGAGATTTGGCCCAGAGATGGTGGTGGAAGAAATTAGGGGTCTCCCACTGAGCCGCAGAGCACTGCCTCCCATGCAATTCTCCGCCTGATTGTGGTCCATGTCTGCTTCCTGACCTGTCTCTCCTTCTAACACCCAGGAAATCACTCTGCCTGACTCTCTAACCGGCCCTGAGGAAGACGGCTACTTCAAAGCAGAATGGCGCCCCATCCTGCTGCTAACTTCTGTACATCACGTGTGTTCACCACAGCCGTTAATTTTAATGGCTATGCCATATTTCATTGTCCATGAGCTTTCCAGCTTGACAAACTGTTGAGTGCTCAGATGTTTTCACCCTCTTTTTAAAAATTATTCTTAGAAAGATTGCTGGGTTGAATTTCCCTGGACCAAACTCCATCTGCTCACAAGTAATGGTGTTTATTTTCACGTGAGCATTTGAGGGAATCCTGTACCGCTCCAAGTAGACATGGCCCTAAGTCCTGTGCACATTTCTTAGAGATGCAGACACAAACATCTATGCACACTGCACACACACACACACATATCCCTCCCCCACAGTCACACACACACACACACACACACACACACACACAGAGTCTCCTTGCTGTCATAAGCTAAGCTGATTGCTTTGAATCCAGACACAACATAAACTGTCCCTTCTTCCTTCCTTCCAGGAATTGCCAGAAAATAGAAGCACTTGAGGGCTGTAACCCAGGACTGCGCTATCTGCAGTGACGAGTGTTTGACCCTTGAGTGCAATTGTCCTGTGCAGGGTGGTCTTCCTCGGGTAGCAGAGAGACAGCTCATTCTAGCTGGACTTTCACAGCTTTAGGGCCAAAGGTTCTGAGTCTGTGGGACTCCTTCCTGCTATCTGTCCAGGTGAAAACCCAGATGGCGGTCATGTATGCAAATGGCCGGCAAGAAGTCCTCTGGCTGCCACCAAGAGAAAACAAAGGGGTGAGGACAGGAAGGACACAGTCCATGGCATCTGAGATATCAAGGGAGACTGGGAAGCACATTTTCTTTAGGGACATCTTTGTTCCCTTGTCGGGGGCACCAGGAATCCTGGACCTGCCCTGGAGACCTGCTGGAAGCAAGAGGGTGTGAGGTTGGTTGTGTGGAGAATGGTCCAGCCCTTTAGGCCCTGATTACCTGAAAGTTCTTCATCTGAGCTTGACTCCACATATCAGAAAAGGGTCATTGGATGAACACAGACAGTGTGCCCAACTTGGATTTCAGACAAGTAGTAAATGATTTTGTAGTAAAAGTGACAGACATACTTATTTTAAAAGTTACCTTTTGGGCCAGGGAGATGGTTCAAAATGATGACTTCATAGGCAAATGGGCTCAATAAGCAAAGTGCTTGCTGTTTAAACACGGAGACCTGATCAGAACCTTGGCACCCATATAAAAGCTGATGCAACTGTGCATGTCTGTAACCCCAACCCTGGGGCTGAGAGAAGACAGGCAGAGCTTGGAGCTCAGCAGCCAGCCAGCCTAGTTGAATCAGTGAGAGTCATGTTCAGTAAAAGTTCCTGGCTCAAAAAATAACGTGGAGGGCTATTAAGAAGGACATCTGGTGTAACCCTCTAACCGCCCCCCAAAACTCCCACACACACATTGCACACACCCACACAACCACATGCATACCCCTGACAAAAATAATACGTTGCTTGTGTGCCATTCAAATAGCCCATGGTTTGCCGAGTCTGGCAGTCCTGGGCTCGAGGAACACGGTAGTGCTGTGGCATCAGAGGGGTCATTACCATTTTTTGGGCCATTGCTTCATGAGCAGAGACAGATTGAAGCGCGTGAATCCCCACTGCACCTAAATGCAGATAAACATGACGAACGGTAATGGCTCAAAGGAGCTGGTGCTAGCGTTTCCGGGAGCAGGTGAACGATGCTGCTGCAGAAGAGCATTTGGATGCCAGAGCCCAGGCCTCACCTGCATCCTCAGCGTACAGGTCCACAAGAGGACGTTCTCTTCTGAAGATATAAGTTCCCAGGGCAGCTCACACAGTCTGTTCTGATGCTGAGGAACCAATTTCAACCATCGATATATAAGACTGGAGTTAGACTAGCTAGGAGTTCAACTTCTGTTAGGAACCCTCTTTCTATGGTGATGGGAACTCTGTGCCCCTGATGGAAAGAAAGATGGAGGTACCTTAAACACACTCTTCAACCCTACCCTGGCTGAAGGGGCCTCTGGTGCACAGAAGTAGGGGTGGATGATGCTCACATTCATGAGAACTAGGCAGTGATTAAAAAGCAAGGTCTTCCTCCCCGCTTCTCCAGCCTCCGGCTAAGTATTTGGGTGTGCTATCCTGGATGGTTTTATTTGTTGTTTAGTTTTGTTTCTCTGTCTTGGGTGATTTTATTTTTATTATTTATTAATTTATGATTGTTAACTTTGTAGTGCTAGATATGTAACCTTGGGCTTTACACACGCCAGGAGAGCACTCTACTACTGAGCTGCATCCCTGGCCTTCTTGGTGACTTCGTAACACTTGTTTGGCGTTATTTTATGGAGAAGAAACTGAATTCAGAAAGGTGAAATAACACATACACATGGATGCACACATACATTCACACATGCAGAGAGAGAAAGAGAGAGAGAGGGAGAGAGGGGGTGAGGGAGGAAGGGAGGGAGGGAGAAAATCACATAGTTCTGAATCAGCAAAGCCATGACCTGAATTTGTGCCTGCTTAAATTTTGCTTCTAGGGACTGGAGGAATGGCTCAGCTGTTAAGAGCACTGGCTGCTCTTTCAGAGGACCAGGATTCAGTTTCCAGCACCCACACAATGGCTCACCATCACTTGTAACTCCAGCTCCAGGAGATTTAGTGCCCTTTTCTGGTCTCTGAAGGTACCAGGCACACACGTGGTACACATTCAACAGGTACACAAGTAAAACACCCATATACATAAAAGAAAAAGAAAAGTCTTCGTGTTCTGGGCTATACTGGAAATATCTCTCGGGGAGTTGTTGTTTTGGCTCCATGGCATAACTTCAAGAGACCAAACTCCTGAGCCATGTCTTCTGGTCCAGTCATTCCCACCATGGCACTTGGGCTGGTTGACCATTCACCCACTGAGGCACTTGTTCTGTGGGACCAGAAGCTGGAGGCTATTACACCTCCAGAAGCTGGAGGCTATTACACCTCCAGCAGGGACTCAGGTTTGTCTGTGGTTTCCTTTCCCTCACTGTTTTCATCATGAGACTACTTAGACTCTGGACTCTCCTAGCCTTAGACTGTGCTTAGTTTATGGGCATACTAGAACTATTAGTGACACTAAATAGAGGGCTTTTGGAATATGGGCAGAGAGAAATTCACTCTGTTCTCTCTTCCTCTGTGGTGCCTCAGGTGTACCTATGGAAGGGAGGACCACCCAAAGCTGTGTTCACTGAGATCTGCCCAGGCAAGAAGAGCCTGTGATGATGCCCCCTGTTATGAAATGTTTGTTCAACTATGCAAAGATGTGTTGTATTTGTTTAAGTATGTAAAGATGTGTTGCTGTTTTACCTTGCCTGCCTAAGGCACCTGCTTGGTCTAATAAAAAGCTAAATGGCTGTAGTGAGGGAGGAGGTATAGGAAGGACTTCTGGGCAGGGAGAGTAATAAGGAAGAGGAATTTAGGCTCAAGAAGGAAAGAAAGAAAAAGAGACTCCAGGGAGATGCCAGGAACCAGCCAACCAGCCAGAAACAGAGGAATCAGGAAAGTAGGACATATAGAATGAAAAAAAGATAAAAAATACACCAAGATAAAACATAGATGAATAGAAACAGGTTAAATTAAGTTAAAAGAACAAATGGGGGCTGGAGATATGGCTCAGC
>JAQHUG010000048.1:4715503-4728482 GCA_028555095.1 Dicrostonyx torquatus
CTCTGGCTGTTGGGCCTTTGCTCTGACTGTTGGGCCTTTGCTCTGGTGGTTGGGCCTTTGCTCTGGTTGGTTTTTCCATCTGGATGTTCTTTCCTGACAGGAAATGTGCCACCCCTGCACCGCAGGAGCACATGGGGACAATGACTAAGCACCGGAAGGACTCAACTCCGTAGCTGCAGGCTGCATCTCTGTCAGTACTGCACATCTGTGGAGACTGAGGCTAACAGTAGGCAGCTGCCCTCTGTGAGTGAAAGCAGAGGGCCCCATCTCTGGCCCAAATCAGTGAGTTCAATGCCAACTCCCTGTCACTAATTTAATCTGGGACCCATTTCCAAGGCCAGGTAGGTTGAGATAAATGTACTTTTATGAATCAGGTTCTTAACCACTGAGCCATTGCTACATCCCCATGAATCAGGGCTCTTTAGTTACAGATAATAAAAATGACTTCAGCTGTTCAAGGAAATGAGGGACTTTTGGTAGAAAGCTAGTTGTGCACGGAATCTGAGACGTGCTTGAGGAGCAGGGCTCAGCTGGATCTCCAGAGATCACTCCTGGAACCATACTGAAGAACTGGCTGCCAGGGGAGTCCCCACCTTTATCACAGCAAGGGATTGTGGAGGAATAAGAAAGAAGCCAGCTAGACTAGGCGCACAATGTAGGGTAAATGGCCTTGGATCTGTCCTGCTTCCCGACTGGCCTGCTGGCGCTTCTGTACAAGTTGAAGCACAGAAGGGCAGCCCGTACTTCACTGCCAGATATTCTCATGAAGCCTGAGTCATGTCCTGGCTGCCAGGGCCTCTTGTAAATGTAGCTTTTGTTATGATTCTATATAGTATCCCTACAGCTGTGTCTCGGACAGGGTGTTTGTTTCTTTCCTCTTTGCTGTGACCTGACTAAGAGGTGACTTAAGGAAGCAGAGGTTCATTTTGGCTCATGGTTAAGGGGATACAGTCCCTCAGAGTGGGGAGGGCACTGCGGCAGTGGGACAGGTTCTCTCTCCATTGGGATGGCCGGAGGCTGCTTGCTCACATCTTGGAGGCTCAGGAAGCAGAGAAAGCTGGTTTTCAGTGACGAATTCCTTCTTCCCTTTTCACTCAGTCTGTGACTCTGGCTCACAGGACGGTACTGTCCACATTCAGAGTGGTTCATACCCACACGAATAATCCTCACTGGAAAAGCCTTTGGCGAAAACCCGGAAGTACTCCTCACCCAGTGCCCTAGGTGCTTCTTCTCCAGTCAATCGAAAATGCCCCATAGCAATCAGAGTGCAGTCTTTCTTTTACCTCTCCATGGGATGCCCCTGGCAAACTCATGGTGAAAGATCACAGCCCCAAAAATTTATGTTAGCCCCTTATGGACACTGTTTCTTCTGGCCACAAGGTTAAAATTAAGAACAGGTCCAGGTGAAGCTGGCAGGTTGCTGAAAAGAGAATCTTTTATTGAGAGATTCTCTTACTGTGTGCCATAACTCTCAGGGACAAGTAATGACCTAGGTTTCTACAAAAGGGATAACTTTAATAAATGATCTGGACATTCTGGGATATGGGAGCATATTAGTGATAGAGTAAAATTAATATGGAAAGATACTGAGAAGAGAAAAACACTGAATGTGAAAAACAAGTTTGTCAGTTTCTTAAACCCTGGTTCCTGTTGTTCAGGCTGAGGACAAAAACATGTTTTGCTCTCACCTGTTGTTTTTCCTAGAGTAGGTTGGACTATGTTAATTTGGCCCTGTCTGTAACCCTGGTCTAATGATTTGGACCAATCAGCATTGTATTTGTACCCCTTATGTTAATTTTGTGGTTTTTGCCTATAAAAGCTGTTTGTAACAATGCCCGGTATGGTCAGATAGCCAGAGCTTCTGCTGATGCTGTCTGTCCATCCGCAGGCCTGTGTACTAAGCCAATAAAGTGCCTCTTGTTGCATCCAGTGGCCTGAGTTGGATTCCTTTGGGCAGCGGAGCTGCAGATCTTTCAATGGGACTCAAACCATTTAGTACATAGGAAGGGATGGGTGTGAGGCACATGACAGAGTTTCTCATCCTGGCTGCATACTAGAAAGTCCATGTCACTCACTTCTCAGCCTTCTGGCTAAGACCAAAAGTACAGGTGCAAGTCCACCAGTAGCCAGGAGGTGGAGCTGTCCAGCCTGGGGTGGGCTTCGGGCTTCAGTCTTATTCAGGGATGCTAATATGTAGTTCAGGTTGACATATGCTGAACCAAGTGTTCTGCCATGATCTGATTAGTCAGGATGGAATAGTGCCACTCTTATATTTTAACCAGAGGATTATTTGGTTTCACCAAATCCTTGCAGAATAAAAGTTAGGTTTTCTTCGTGCTGAGGGAATGGAAGCATGGGGTGCTGAGAAGACCAGGAAGGTAGTGAGCAGCGAGAAGAACACTCTTGTTCCATTTCTGTTGCTGTGACCAAAAGCAACTCAGGGAGAGAAACAGGCTCATTTGTCATACAAATCCAGGTTGTAGTCCTTCATTTGGGGGAAATCGAGGCAGGAACTGGGGCATCTAGTCATGTCACATCCACAGTAAAGGAATAAACGAAATAAATGTATTTATGGTCACTTGTGTCCAGTCTCTTGTCTACACGCACACAGCCTGGGATCCAGGTCCAAGGAATAGTCTTATTTCCCAACTCAATTAAGACACGCCCGCAGGCCAGTCTGTCCTAAACAGCCCCCATGGAGGTTCTCTTCCCCAGTGATTCTAGATTCTCCAACTTGACAAATACAGACAACAAACCAATGAAGATGATTTTGGTGGCCTTGTCTAGTGAAGCCTCATCACCAACAATGGGGAGTCTTCATGTAGGCCCATTCTGCTCTGGGAGGAGGCAAGAGGTTGGACTGTCCATTGAGGGCCAGGCTTCAGGGACTGTCCCACTCTGGTCCCAGCCAGTCTTTCCATCCAGCTGCAAGAGGTCCCAGGGCTTTGTCTGTTTACTGAGACAAGGTCTTGGACTCTGCCTCCCTTGTGCTGAGATTACAACTGTGATCACCAAGTTCCTTCTGTTCTTCGAGGAAGGTTTCCTCCTGCTCTGGTCCAGTTAAAGATGAGTGGGGAAAGGAAGGGGTCTGGCTTGGAGTTCATTTCCTTCTGGGAGACCACTGGCGTAGAGGCTCCTTGCACTCAAAGAATCCTGAACAGGCTGTACGTAGGCTAGGCCCTGTGATTGGCTGCCCGCACCTTCCCAGGAGGATCTGACCTCTTGTCTGTGACCAAGATTCATTCATCACACCGAGCATCTCCCACATTGAAGGAGATGGGATTATGGATGGCACTGGGAGAAAAATGGGCCTCAGCTTCTGAGTAAATGGATTTATCTATTCCCAGGCCCCGGGTCGGACCATGCTGGCTGGCAGAAGTCATTTATCTCTTTGAGAGATGATTTTAGAAATACAGTCATGGATGTGTCATTTTTTGCTTTCCAACCTCAGGGTGAGGGAGGAAGGACCGAAGTGTCTCCTGCCCAGGGAAGACAGCAGGAGGGCCCACTGCAACCAAGGCCTGCCTGACAGCAGGATCCAGGCACCAATGCTAATTATGACATCCTTTCTGAATCGGAGTCGGGGTGGTTCCTCTTCACTTCCTTTTGATTATCTCAGGGCAATTCTGAGAGAGCCAGGACGAATTAAGCAGAGCTGCTGTGGACATTATTATGGCCCCTCTCTGGGTTTAAATGAGTCTCTTGAAAATAGACCTTTTTATTCTGTTTGCCTCTCCTTAAATTGTAGCCCAGCCCTAAAGGCGTGGACTGATTGTGCATATCTTCGCTTTGTAATGAGCCAGCCTGTTTATCACTTCTGTGGTCCTGGAATTTCCCACTAACCTCTCCTGTTCCCTAGGACCAGAGGAAGCACCGCTCCCGAGGCACTGTCAGTCCACATTTGGAAACAGTGGATGTGAGGTGAGTATGGGGGGCAACGGCAGTCTTTATTTCCTGTGCGTGCATGGACCTTGATTTGGGGACAGGATCTATGAGAGACTTTTTTAATGAATGAGGGAAGCAGGTACCCACAGAGTGGCAACAAACGACTTTCAAGCAGAAAAGAGGAGGCCATGCCCAGGTGTTTGCCATCAGCTGGGGGCCCAGAAGTTCTGTCCTGGCACACTGATCTTACCCTGGTCTCTAATTCTGAAACTTAATGACAAAGTTGTGACCGACATTTTTCTAGTCCTTCTGTGATCTTGGCTTCATCCACAGTATAAGTCTTTGGTGACTCTTGCTGCATGCCTTGGATGTAGGCCTCCTGCTGGCGACACCTCATTAGGGGATCTTCTGGTCAGAGGACTAATGGCGATTAGTCAGGATGGTTGCTCTGTCCTAGGCCCTGGGCAAGTTGTCACAGGGTCTTCACAACAGCTCAGGACATGGTAGTATAAAAACGGAGATGCTGAGGCCCAGAGAGATCGGGCAGCTTGCCTGTGATCACCACATTGTATGTGGAAATCCAGGAAATCTCAGGAATTCTGGCACCAGGAGCTTTTAACCTCTGCTTCAGCAAGCTCATGTCAGGTCTTGGGAGATGGGCAGGGAGCAGTCCATTGGCTCTGTCCACTGATCTCACCTGGAAGGAGATGGGCAGGGAACAGTCCATTGGCTCTGTCCACGGATCTCACCTGGAAGGAAATGGGCAGGGAACAGTCCATTGGCTCTATCCACAGATCTCTCACCTGGAGGGAGATGGGCAGGGAACAGTCCATTGGCTCTATCCACTGATCTCACCTGGAAGGAGATGGGCAGGGAGCAGTCCATTGGCTCTGTCCACTGATCTCACCTGGAAGGAGATGGGCAGAGAACAGTTCATTGGCTCTGTCCACTGATCTCACCTGGAAGGAGATAGGCAGAGAACAGTCCATTGGCTTTGTCCACTGATCTCATCTGGAAGGAGATGGGCAGAGCTCATTGGCTCTATCCACAGAGCTCTTACCCAGGCACATTTCAGCCTTTCTGTTTGTGCCATGGCTGTAATGTGCCCATCCAAGCACCCTCTACACTTGCCTGCAGGCACTGTCTTGAGAAAGCATCCTAACATGCCACTTCTCTAAGTCCCATCACGTGACCTAACATCTCCCAAGTGTCTGATTTAGGTGTGTTTCTAACCCATCTGGTCCTACCCTCCACTAAATTTTCTGTGGATTCCAACTGGCCAAGCAAAAGAACTCACCATGTTCTCCAGATGATGTATTTTCAAATCTCCAAAGAAATCATTTGTTATGGTTACTCTCATTATTTTGGGACAGGATTCTATGTAGCAACTGTTCTCAAACTCACTATGTAGCCAAGTAAGGTGGTTTGAATGAGAATGGCCCTCATAGGCTCTTATGTTTGAATGCTCAGTCTCCAGTTAGTGGAACTGTCCAGGAAGGATTAAGAGGTGTGGCCTTGTTGGAGGATGTTTGTCACTGTGGATGCATTTTGAGGTTTCAAATACCCACAGCACATCTAGTCTGACTGCCTATCTATCTATCTATCTATCTATCTATCTATCTATCTATCTATCTATCTATCTATCTCTTCCCACTGCCTGTGGATCAGGATATAAATCTCTCAGCTCCTGCTCCGGTGCCATGCCTGCTGGTCATGGACTAATCCTCTAAAACTATAAGCAAATCCTCAATTAATTTTTTTTCCCATAAGACTTGTCTTGATTATGGTACCTCTTCACAAAAATAGAACAGTAACTAAGACATCAAAAACTGACCTTGAACTCCTGATTCTCCTCCATGGTACTAGGATTACAGGTGTGCACCACTATACTCAGGTTCCAGTCCCCAGCCTTTCACAAGGTATTCTTTCTCTTATATCTATTCTTGCTTTCACCATGGCTTCACAGACCTCATGGCTAGCAGGTGCTCACTGGCCAGATGTGTGTATCTGCAAACAAAGCTGAAGTTTTTCTCTTTTTGAGTCTACAAGAATACCCTTGAAAAGTCTAGACAATCTCTCAGGAAGAAGAAACATTGAAGCCCTGCATGGGCTGTTAATAACATATCCTTTAGTTCTTCTTATTTCAAATGTGGACAGAATTGAGAACATTTTCTTGTTCCCCATGACACACCCTCTGTTTAATCAATGCAGCAATTTTCTCATGTAAAATTATAAGTTGAAACATTTCTACATGATGATGTATAAATCATCTATGGTGCTTGAAAGCTGTTTCTCTCCCTCCCTTCCCTCCCTTCCCTCCGTTGCTCTCCATGGTTAAAGAGTATTGCTTGTAAAGACATACCCTAGTTTTTTCCATTAACCCATCCCCTATTTTGGAATATTGATAATGACTGTAAGCACGTCTGTGACTATTTACTCAAGAGTAGGCTCAGAGAAGCCTACTTCTTTCGGGGTCAGAGAATAAGAACAGCAAAGTTGGCTTTCCAATTGGTTGTGCTCACTTACATCTCCATAAGCGGCATGAGAGAATGTTCATTCATTTCATCCTAGCAAGAATTAAACATTATGTTTGTGAAGTCTTATCAGTAATGAAAGAGTGAAGGAGTGAACGGGGAGAGCCTTTTGTGGGGGTGGGAATATCTCCCTGGGATGTGGCCATCATGCTGTCCCTGTCCTGTGAACTCAGATGCCACCGTGTGTGTGTGTGTGTGTGTGTGTGTGTGTGTGTGTGTGTGTGTGTGATTCAGAGGTAGCGAGAGAAACAGAAGGATGACTTCCAGTCTGTGAAGTGGCCATGCCGCCATGCATGTGACCAGGCTAATGTCTCCTCCCTGACTGCTTGGATCAATACTGTACTCACTGCAGATTAGCTAAATGAGCCAGCACAGCTGGGAATGAGCTTCTGGAGACAATGACTGTGGAAAATGCAGTCATATTTTAGCTAACACCACATGCACGAGCCTCTTAAATATCGATATATATTTATTTGCTTGCTTGACAAAAATAGATCTGATTCAAGTCATGAGATTAATTCAAATGATTAGACTGTAAATGACCCTTGTTGTGCAAACTGTGGTGAAACCTTGACCTTTTCCATGGTTGCTATTGTTCAGATTGCACTGGAAACGTCCCAAAGCAGGCAGTGGTTGGCTCATGCTGTCATCTGCCAGTTTTCTGTGGGCAGAAACATCAGATGAGGAAAATCATTCCTATTTGGGTAGTGTTAGTTCACTTGATCCTTGTCACAATTTGGAAGGCCCAGTAAGTGTTGCCTTAGTAAATTATCTCATCTATCTCACAAATAATTATGGAGGAAGAGCCGTCATGTATTGTCCTAGGCTTTTTCAGTGTAGCTTGAACCAGGGAGGGCAAAAATGACTTTACATAAATTTGTGTAAAGATGCAAATTTGTGAAGCAGGTGCTGCAAAGAGAAAGATTGGTGGGTCTAGGAAGAGAAAGAGTGTGGGACATACTTCATTTCAGTGAGTGTCTGGAGGAGGGGTCCCTGAGGAGGTCATGTTAAATTTGAGGTTTGGTGCCAGGGCCAGAGGGGAGGAAAGGAAGAGGCTAACACTGGCATGAACTGGGTATGAGAAGACAGAGTGGGTGAGCACAGACAAATCATGTAGGATCCGTGGGAGAAGCAGACATCCAGAGCCCCACGGAATGCAGTAAGGAATGTGGCTTTTGCTCTATGGGGCAGAGGAAGCCTTGAAAGTTCTTTATACAGGGGAAGCAATGGCCCAATTTCTATTTTTAAAAGATCAGTCTAGGGAGAGTGTTGTGAGAAGACTGCTTGGTCGTTCCAGCACTTAGCCCCGAAATAATCACACAGAAACTACATTATTTAAAACACTGCTTGGCCCATTAGCTCTGGCTTCTTATTTGCTAACTCTTATATATTAATTTAACCCATCTCCATTCATCTGTACATCACCATGAAGTCAGGCCTACCAGGAAAGTTTCAATGTGTCTGTCTCCAGTGGAGGCTCCATGGCTTCTCTCTGACTCCACCCTTCTTTCTCCCAGAATTCAGTTTAGTTTTCCCCACCTAGCTCTGTTCCCCTATAGCTCTGCTATAGGCCCCAAACAGTTCTTTTATTAACCAATGATATTTACAGCATACAGAGGTGAATCCTACATCACCAAAGAGGAGAAATGTTGCCCATTCACCTCCAGAGCTGGTCCAGAAGAGTAATGAGTGTAAGTAGGTGAGCTTCAAGGTGGGGGCCTTGAGTAGACCCCTGCACAGGTCTTTCTGGAATCTGAGGACTTCAAGCTTTTGTTTCTGCATTTTGTCTGGGTCCATAGCTCATCTCACAGATATGAAGTGCTTTGGTGCTGGCATGATTCTTGGTCATGGAAAGGCATAGGATGGAGAAGAAACGACTTCTGGGACTCTTTGATGTTGATGGTGTTATCCCAACTCTGAAATGTCAGTTTTGTCCTGGAGGGCAGCATGGACCTTTCCTGGCTGTGGTAGGTCATTGGGGCGTGGTAGAGGAGTGTCCTCAAGGTGCCATTCCTTACTCAGCCTCTGAACTGATGGCATCCAGGACTCAAGGGACTCTTTCCTGAAGACAAGAAGGCCAACTGTCAAGGTCTCTGGTTACCTCCACACTCAGTGTGCCCATGGTCTTGAGACTGCGCACTGCTATGACCAGAATATTAAAGACCCTCAAAAGGCTTAATTGCTAACTGGATCTCAAGGTATTGCTACTGGGACTTGGAAGAGCCTTGCGAGAAGTCTTTAGGCCACTGGGTGTGTCTTCCTTCTCTCCTTTTTGCTTTCCCAACATCTTAGGTGAGTAGTTTTATTTTGCCACACACTTCTGCCATGATATGCTCCCTGGTAGTCACTCATGGATTCAAACCTCCAAAACTGTAAGTCAGAATAAAATCTTTATAAGTAGATGACCTCAGATAGTTTGTTACAGTAAGGGAAATCTGACTGACATCCTTACGCGGCACTACACCGACATAGGTTCCCTACTAGATGATACTCTATGGGCAGGTATTGGTCCCCTGTTCATAGCACCTATGTAGGTGGATCACAACCATCTATAACTCTGGCTCTAGGGGAGATGACACAGGTTCTCAGACAAATGTGGCATACACTTAGACAACACACATAAATAACAAAGGCCCCAGGGCATAGTATCTCAGGAATTTGGTCATAGGGAGCCCAGATAGGCTACTCCAAGGCCTGTGTGTGTCCTTCATTTGTTTATAATGTCTGCCTCTGTTGTAAGGAGGTCACTTGTTTGTTTCCCGGCAGTTCAGACCCTAAATAACCACACAGAAACTATATTATTTAAATCACTGCTTAGCCCATTAGCTCTAGCTTCTTATTGGCTAGCTCTTACATATTAATTTAACCCATATCCATTAATCTGTGTATCGCCACGAGGCTGTTGCTTACCAGATAAAGTTCCCAGCGTCTGTCTCTGGTGGGGCTACATGGCTTCTCTCTGACTTCACCCTTCTTTCTCCCAGCATTCAGTTTAGTTTTTCCCACCTAGCTAAGTTCTGCCCTGCTATAGGTCCAAAGCAGTTTCTTTATTCATTAATGGTAATCATAGCTTACAAAGGGAAATCCCACATCATGCCTCCTCTCAACTTTTAACTTTGTGGGGTCCAGGGATGACCTATTTCATTTCTACCTGTCCCTATCAGGGTCCCTCCCGATATGTGTAATGTATTTCCTTTATTCCTTTAAAATGTGCTTATTTATTTGTGTGTGTCATGCCACAACACGTGTGTAGAGGGCAGAGGACAACTGGAGGGAGCTGATTCTCCCACCATGTCAGTGTCAGGGATCAAGCAGGGTTTCGGGCTTAGCAGCAAGCGCCTTCACCTATAGAACCATCTCGCTGGCCCTGAGGTCTAGTTCATGGAGAAAAGAAGGGGTCATGTTGGTATTGTTCACTGCCAGCTTCTTCCTTCGTTTTGGCTATTGCTGTTTTGTGAAAGGAGGGAGCTCTGGCCCCATGGGACACAGGAAGCTGTTGGCACTCGGGGATAAGAGACTTTATTTCCACACTGGGTTCTTTTTCCACTTCTCTCCCTGCCCCTTCTGTCCTCTTCTTCCCCTTTCCCTTTCTGTTTTCCACCTTCTCCTAATCTTCCTTTTGACTTTAGCTGGATCTTAGATGGAAAAACATATCAGCACCCTGAGGAGTAAAAGAAACTTGGGGACTCTTTTTAATTTCCTCTTGCCCTAAGAGCCCTTCTCTCCTTCAGATTTATTGAAATAAGGGGTGGAGAGGTAGCATATCTGGTAAACTATTTGCTAAGTAAGCATTAGGTCCTGAATTTAAGTCCCTGAGTCTGCAAAGAAGCTGAATTTGATGGTCCAAGGAGCAGGAGATAGGAGGATCCCTGTGTGTGTGTGTGGGGGGGGCTGTCCAGGCAGCCTGGCCCCTTGCATGAGCTCTAGGCTAATGAGAGACCCTGTCTCCAAAAACAAGTGAGATGCTCGTGAGGAATGACACTCAGGGTTGACCTCTGGCATATATGTGCGTGTGAACACGTGTACTCACATCAGAGCCCAGAAACTCCTGAGAACAACACAGATGCTCGTGCGTCACCAACAGGAGCCCCCAAAACAGGATCTGCAGAAATGAATGGCACCTGTCCTGGACATCTGTGGCAGAATCCCGCGGAGACAGCAGGAAAACACCCTTTGAGTTTGTCCCATACTTGCTAAGTACATCAATGAATGATTTGCAAGACAAGAAAGATCTTTATGGCCTCATGATCTATAATTCAGACCCAACCTGAGAAAGCCAGAGTGAGCCAGATTGATTCCCACTCTGCTTTTTTTTTTTTTTTTTTTTTTTTTTTACAGTTCTAACCTTTGGCTTACAAAAAAGGACATGAGAATGAGATAACTCTGTGCTTACTTGGCGTTTGAAGGCATTTCCATCCTAGCAACTCTCTTGGGAGGTCATTGTTTCCTTGGGAACTCAGGAAACCAAATATTGATACTTTCAGTAGAAATAATTGTTCTGGTTTAAAGTCTATCAAATATTGGAATTTCAAATTAGACCATTTGTGATGTTCTGTCTAGTAAAGGCCATCAACTGAGGGACCATCTGTTAGTGTCACTGGTCAGTTGTCTCACCGTCTCCTTCTGCCATTTCTAGTAGGTCCAGTGTGCTGTGGGATAAGCCTTCTATGTGGGCCTCTCTGATCTGTAAATGATGGCAATATGACACCATGTTCCCATTTTTTGTTATTGTGGTGGTGGAGATTGAACCCAGGATCTCAGGCATACCAAGCAAGCATCCTTCTTACTGACCTATATCCAAATTCTCTTTTTCCCTTAAATCTTTAATGTCCTGTTTGGTCTCTTGGGTCTCTTTTCTGCTGTTTGCCCCTGTGGCTTCCCATCTTCCTTCTGGCTTCCTATATCTTCTTTGTTATCAATACTAAGACCAGGAAGGATTACCAAACCCTCTCCACCTGAGCTCCCAAGTCCCTCTCCCACAGGTTCCCAAGTGGCAGCATGGGGACCTGGGTTATTAAAACCCATCACTCATTCTTTATTCATAACACCTCCTCCCCCCGACCCTTCATCTTGAACCCGCTGTGGTCTGTCCCCTCAGTGCTGGCTCCAGGGATTTAAGATAGCTCTCATGGTTCTTCCTCCTCCTTGGTCACCTCTTCCTTCATCTCCTTTTCTTCCTCTTCCTCTTCTTTGTCCTCCTCCTCTTCGTCCCGTGTCTTCTAAATCCACTTCCTGAAGTTCCTCTTCCTGTGTGCTTGTCCTTTCTTCTGATGTCCACTTTGAACTTGGGAGGGAGACTATTCCATGGATTCTCTAGTATCCCTTCAGTCCTTGCTACTGTTTGAGGAAGTCCTTCTCAATGTCTTGCCTTATAACATCCAAGTTTCTTAAAATGACACACGAACTCTCTGGCTCCCACGCTCCCTACTAAGCGCTTTCTGCCTTTTGGTTCATGAGAACAATACAGAGAATCCACATGGCATTGAAAGAACTTCAGTATAAAACAAGGAATTTGAAAGGATGTCCTTAAGTGGGAACATATTCACGGAAGGGATAGAGATGGCAAGGTGACAGAGGCCCTACGAGCCAAGACTTCACAAAGCTGAGATACCCAGAGCAGGCAGATTATTAACAGATACCCAAGCAAAGGAGGTTACATGGGAATGCTTGTGGATGGTTATTGGTTCCCACGGGGCCCATGATAACTGAGATACCTTGTCTCTGGAAAAGGCTTTGTCTGTAGTCATCATGCCTGGTTTTGAATACTGTTCACCCTCTGATTTGTGTGGCCTTGGGCAAGTTGCTTGAAACCTGTGTGCATCCGTTCACTCACTCCTGTGTTTTACTGGGCTTCTGTGAAATATTTGGGGAGCAAATCCATGTAATGTTCCTAGTGTGGACATAGGAACGCTTCTGTAAATGTAGATCTTTGTGTTTGTTGTTGTTGTGTGTGCACAATGTGTGAGCCACAGTGCACGTACAGGGGTCAGAGGACAACTTTGTGGAGTCAGTTCTTTCCTATTTCTGTACGGGTTTTGGAGATCAAAGTCAGATGACCAGGTTCATGTGGCAAGTGCCTTTACTTGCTGAGTCATCTTGCCACCCCAAACAACAGAAATTTATTAGCTTTTAACTTGTGGTAGTTTGAATGTAATTGGCCCCCATAAGCTCATAGGGAGTGGCACTCTTAGGAGGTGTGGCTTTGTTGGAATAGGTGTGGCCTTGTTGGAGGAAGTGTGTCACTGTGGAGATGGGCTTTGAGGGCTCATATATGCTCAAGCCATGCCCAGTGTCTCAGTTCACTTCCTATTGCCTAAGAATCAAAGATGTAGAATTCTCAGCTCCTCTCCAGCACCATGTCTGTCTGCATGCTGCCATGGTCAACCATGATGATAATGGACTGAATCTCTGCATTGTAAGTCACCCAATTAAATATTTTCCTTTAAGAGAGTTACCGTGGTCATGGTGACACTTCCCAGCAACAAAAACCCTAACTGAGACATAATTCAAGTTCTAAATCAAGGTATCTACAGAGCCATTCTCCCTCTGGACTCTGTAGG
>JAQHUG010000048.1:4762406-4806459 GCA_028555095.1 Dicrostonyx torquatus
ACACACACACACACACACACACACACACACACACACACACACCAGAATGTAGCACCCATGGTGGCCTGTGTACCACACACTCATCCTCATGATGATAACAGACTGACCTCTGTAAGCAAGTCTCCATCCAATTAAATGTTTTCTTCTATAAGCTGCCTTGGTCATTCATCTTTCTATAGCAATAGAACACTAAGACACCACCCAACATACCATCACCAGGGCCTCAAACTCAATCATGTGCCTAGGTCACTCAAAGGCTTGGTTGATAAACTACAGGTTACTGGGCCCCACTCCAGAATTTCTGATCTTGTAGGTTTGAGTTTGGGGCCAGGAATTTGCACTCAGGACGTGGTATCAGGTACCACTGAAACACTTGTCTCAATCAAACGTTAAGATTCCTTGCTAATATATCACTGTCTCCTTCAAGACACCAGCCTGAGCCTGTAACTATGTAATTGATTTGTTTACTTCACTGGCTTTTGCCACATCCACCAGACTGGAAGCCTAGGGGCAGGGCATGGCAAGAACAACATCTGTTCACCTCTGGATCACTGGCTTCCAGTGCAGTTCTTGGCGTGTGGCAGAGGCTCAGTTACATTTCTTGACTGAATGGGTAGTGAGGGGCTGAGACAAAGCCCTGGCCTGTCTGCCACAGTTTGGCTTCTGGTAGCTCCAGAAGCCCAGAGAGACCAAACAATCAGGATGTGAGGTGTCACAAGTGCAATGTGTCTGGCTTCTGACAGTGCCAATGTGTGGGCAGCCAGGAGTACAGGGTAGCCCATCTGCTGCATCATTGGTTCATCTGGCCCTGCTGGGACTCCCTCATATCTCTATCTATCTATCTATCTATCTATCTATCTATCTATCTATCTATAATATCTCTCTCTATCAATCATATCTATATATCATTTATATCTATCAATCATCTATATCATCTATCTATGTATCATCTCTATCTATCTATCTATCATCTCTATCTATCATCTATATCATCTATATCTATCATCTATCTAATCTATCAATCATCTATATCTATCTATCTATCATCTATATCTATCTATCCATCCATCTCACTATCTATCTACCTATCATCTGTGTGTCGTCTGTCTCTCTTTCTGTGTGGAGGGGAACAAGTTGTATGAGTCCATTTTCTCCTCCCACATTGTAGGTTTTAAGGATTGTACTCGGGTTGTCAGGTTTGGTAGCAAAGGCCTTTGCCAGCTGATCCATCACACCAACCCCTACTCCACCTCTAAGGACCCAACCTAGGAAGCCGCAGGTACTCAGGTCTGACCATGGGGAACAGTTGATGGTCTGGAGATCATGGCTGCACACTGAGGGTCCCAATCCCATAGATTTGTCCTCTCAAAGGAGAAGGCAGAGGGAAAAGGAAACAATGGCTGAATGAAGCCAAGAAAAGTAGCCCCTCCATGTGGCCAGACAGAATGTTCACTGGGTAAGATAAGCAGCACAGGCTTTGGTGGGTGTTTTGGGGTCTATCTTGAATAACCTGCCTTAGGAGATTTCTATTAGAAATGACTCCACAACTAATAATGTGGTCTCTGTCACTTAACTGGAAAGTCCCTCTTGGACCCTCACAGTGAAGCGTTAAGGAAATGAAATCTCTCTCTCTCTTTTTCTTTTTATTTTCGGTCACATACAGCAAACTTTGATTTGCTGAGGACGTTTCTCCAGCTGACGAGTTATAAGCCATGTCTGAGAGGCCCACTGGGAACTTCCACAATCTGAGCGGCGCTTTCTAATCACTGGCGATCATTAGCATTTTAGCGGATAGATTTTTGATAAGAAAAATTTTTGCTCTGTGGGAAGAAAAAAAAATCCTGACAGCTGATAATGTAAACAGAGTAGCAATTTTAATTAGGCCCCCAGCCTTCCTTGGGGTGGCAAACATTTCACATGATCCAGATGTTTTTAGTCTTGTAGGATGAGAGCTTAAAGTGGTGTCAAGGTCATGGGGCTAGGTACTACACCACCAAGTGGATCTCCAGACCAAACAAAATCAAGCACCGTTTCCTGAGCATTTACTCCGAACCTGGGGCCCTGCTCTCTCACCTCAATTACTTAGTTCCATCTTGAGAGATAGCTAACTGCCACTATATTGTCCCTTTCATTTTACTGAAGGAACACTGAAGCCCAGAGTGGTTCTCTGACCCAAGAACTGGAGGCATGAACCAAAGTCCGTGTGCTCTACAGTCGCCAGCCTTACCCACTGGGCCACAATGCCTCCCAGTTGCCATTTAAAAGGGGACAGGCTGAGTGAGCAGGAGAGAGCATTAAGATCTCCCACTGCCTGGCCTCTGGGACGGGGTGACAAGTCATGTGACCTCTCCTGGCTTCAGTCTCTTTGTGGGGTGCGGACTGTAGCAGCCACATCTTCCTCACTGGGATCTTGGGGGTCTCCGGGAAGAAGTGGCTGCACTCGGGGACAGTTTCCCCTCTCTTGGATACGGACTCCACTAATCCACACATGGGGCCGCCTGGAGGGGTCTTTCCTTGGGAATGTCAGGGGTTTGTAATCAATTCTGGGGTTTTCTTGCTTTCAGGGGCTCAGCAGTTTCCATTTCTTCAGCAGGTCTGCGTGCCACTGGGGCTGTTTCAACACTTTGTCAAAGAGCCCCGTCACATGTGGAAGACACTCAGGTGAGCAGACTGGGACATCTAGGTGTGTGCAGAGTGCCTGCTTGGTACCATTGTTCCCCTTTACTTAGGGATAGAGCCATGATTTGATCCAGAGCATCTCAGGGCGCTGCTGTCAGGCTTCCCCGCATACAGTAGATTGTGCACACTGTGAGTGTGTTTGCCATCAGTGTCCTGCATGTGTGTTAAGACAGAACCTTTTTACATAGAGATTCTCTGAGTTCTAATGAAAGTTAGTTTCTCCCGATCTAGAACAAGCGGCATCATAGATTGTGTAGCAGGTCTTTCTTGTTGGACATCTTGAACTGCCAACCCCCAAATAGTGACATGGAGACTTATAATTAATTATGAAAGATTGGCCTTTAGCTTAGGCTTGTCTAACTAGTTCTTATAACTTAAATTAACCTGTTTCTATTAATCTATGTTCTGCCACATGGCTTTTTACCTTTCCTCCATTCTGTATGTCTGACTTCTTCTGTGTCTCACTGGTGTCTCTCGCATGCCTAGATTCTTCCTGAGTTCTTCTCTTTCCCTGGAAGTCCCACTTAACCTTTCCTGCCTTGCTATAGGCCACTTAACTGTTTATTAAACCAATCAGGTGCTTTAGGCAGGCAAGGGAAAACAGCAAACTCATCTTTACACAGTTTGCTCAAATATCCCGCAAAAAGACTGTGCAATTTCCTTCTGTCACGATGTTTTGAGATTTGTCCTCAGTGCGTGTCACTGTGCCCTTTCCACTATATTTCTCAGCTATATTCCATCGGGTGACTAGCCCATGCCTTACTCATTCTGACATCTCAATTTTTTTTCTGCTTTTAACTGCTGTGGGTAAAATCCTATAAGAATTAATTTTACCCACCTTTTCAAGAACATATTTTATTTTTTCTTGGACGAATACCTAGGAATGAAGTTGCTAGGAAGATATATGTTCAGCTTTTTATGAAATCATGAAACAGTTTTCAAAAGTGGTTGTCCCGCATGACACTACAAGCTGCAAAGCACAGAAATCCCAGTTGCCTTCATTCTCCCCAGTGTCTGCTGCGGTTGGCATTATCAGTTTAGCCTTCCTCCATGAGATGGAGCAAGGGCTCATTGCGGTTCTAATTTGCATTTTTCTGACAGCTAATGCCAAGTGATGCTTTGAATGTGTCTTAGTCAGTTGTATAGAGATTTTCCTTGTCTTTGCCTTTTCCTTTTCTTTACCTTTTTCTTTAGAAATTATGTTTTCTGCTATTTGGTGCTAGAGACTGAACCCAGGGCACTGCACATCCTAGGCAGGCTCTCTACCACTGTGCTGTTTTTCTTCATTATTGCAATGTTTAGGACTACCATTGGATGGTGATGCTCTGAATATTTCCTCTCATTTTATGGTTTGCTTATATTTTTCTTGATGATATCTATCTATCTATCTATTTGGTTTTTTGAGACAGGATTTCTCTGTGTAGCTTTGGCACCTGTCCTGGAAGTCACCCTGTAAACTAGGCTGGCCTAGAACTCACAGAGATCCTTCTGCCTCTGCCACCCATGTCTGGGATTAAAGTCATGTGCCACCATTGCCTGGCTATTTTTTTTATTTACTTATTTTATTATTAGTGTGCATTGTGCAAGTGTATGCATGCCATAGCATGGACCTGGAGGTTAGAGGATAATGTTCAGGAGCCAATTCTGACCTTCCTCTGTGGACTCCAAGAATTGATCTCAGGTCATCAGGCTTGTGCAGCAAGTGCTTTTACTTTCTGTAGTGGATTGAATGAGATGGTCTGCATAGGCTCATTTGAATGCTTGATCCTCAGTTAGTGGCACTGTTTGGGAAGATTAGGAGGTATGGCCTTGTGGGAGTGGGTGTGGCCTTGTAGAAGTAGATGTGGCTTTGTAGGAGTGGGTGTGGCTTTGTGGGAGTAGGTGTGGCCTTGTGGGAGTAGGAGTGACCTTGTGGGAGTAGGTGTGGCCTTGTGTGAGTAGGTGTGGCCTTGTGGGAGTGGGTATGGCCTTGTTGAAGTAGGTGTGACCTTATTGATGTAGGTATGGCCTTGTTGGAGGAAGTATGCCACATGGGAGAGGCCTTTGAGGTTTCAAAAGCCCAAGTCTGGTCTCTCTCTCTCTCTCTCTCTGCCTGCAGATCAGAACGTAAGCTGTCAGCCACTGCTCCAGCATCCTGCTTGCCTGCTCATAATGATAATGGGCTCACACTCTGAAACTGTGAGCAAGCCCTCAAATAAATGCTTTCTTTTCTGAGAATCGCCTTGGTCATGGTGTCCCTTCATAGCAGCAGAACGCTGACGAGTACACCTACTGACCCATCTCTCCAGCCCTTGATGATACTTTTTGATAAGAGAAGTTTTTATCTTTATAATTTATTCTTTCCACCATTTTATAATTTATTTTATATATCCTAAGAACTGTTTGTTTACCTAGACGTCATAAACATATTTTATATTTTCTTTTGATAATTTCACTTTTGTAAATGTAAATGCTCCGTCTTGAATTAGTGTTTGAGTATGGGGTGAGGTGGGGTCTAGAATCTTTGTTCCTCACATAAATAACCATTGTTCTAGACCATTGTCAAAGACATTTTTCTTTCTCTACTGACTGACTAGGCTTCCTTGACAAAAGCCAAGTGACAGTAGACATACGTCCTATGTCTGGACCCTCCCTTCTGTTCCACGGAAACAGCTGTCTCTCTTTTCATCAGAATCACACTTCTTAGGTTGCCAGAGCCTAACTAGCAAGTCACGACGTTTGGTAGTGCAAGTCTTCTCATTTCTGATTGATTTTCAACATTCTTTTTTTAAAAAATTTATTTATTTATTATGTATACAATATTCTGTATTTGTGTATATGCCTGCAGGCCAGAAGAGGGCACCAAACCCCATTACAGATGGTTGTGAGCCACCATGTGGTTGCCGGGAATTGAACTCAGGACCTTTGGAAGAGCAGGCAGTGCTCTTAACCTCTGAGCCATCTCTCCAGCCCTCATGTCATTTTTATTATATCCACACAAGTATTTTGTGTTTTGAATGTTGTTACAAATGGCATTTATTTTAACATCTTTTAAAATTGTTTGTATGTAGAGTGCAACTGACTTTTCTACAGTGAGAATCTAAATTCACATGCTCATTCCAGTGGGATTGTAGCATTGTGTTTTGTGTACATTTAGGTTCTCCTATACATACATAGTCATGTCCACTACAAGTAGAGACAACTTTTGTTGTTTTGGTTTGTTTTTCTTTTTAATCTGTATACCTTTTATTTGTTTTTCTTGTCCTACTTCATGATCTAGGCTTTCCCCTTTAACATGTCTTGATTTCGGAAAAAAAAACAAACAACAAAAAAACAGTCCTTGCAAAGCTTTTAGTTTTTCCTGTCTTTTCTTTCTCCTTCCTTCCCTCCCTCTCTCCCTTCCTTGCCTTCCTAAAGATGTACAATCAGCTATAAAACATCTTTCTGTTCACAGAATTGGAATTTTTCTAGACAAGAAAAAAATAGCTTTAATTCATTAGTGTGAGTTGCCAATTATTTCTAGTCCTTTGGAGAGGGATTATACTTCTTGGGTGCTGCATGCCTACTCCAGAGTCATCTCTGATGTGACATATAGCACATCTGCACCAAAGCATGAGCGTATAAGATGGAAGTTATTCCGTCTGCCTGGGTCTCTGAGTACCTACAATTCACAGAGCCCATGCAGCTGGTCCACAGTGTACGTATGGCTGGAGATAGAAATAAAGTTCTTTGAGAGCACTGAAAGCTGGTATCATTTCTTACAGCAGCATTACCTAGCCTAACCTCGCTCATACCACTTGCACGATGTTTCAAAGGACAGGTGGCCAAGGAACGTGATGAGTAGAAATGGTGCATAACAACACATTGTTTTCTTTTTTGAGTGGGACAATGGAAATGTGCCCCAGAGAAGCCAGCAGCAAATCAGAACTGAGACTGTCTAATAAGGGCCTTGTATGTAAACAAGAACCCAGACACAGCAGACATGAGAAAAAGGCACTTCCATTCCTGCAAGCCAGAGTTCTGTCAGCATGTGCTCTGCATAATTGAAAGCATGGCATCTCCTTTCCCCCACTTCCTCCCTGCCTGCAAATGGGAAAGACAAAAAGATCTTGTCCTCAAAAATCGTCGGGAGAAATTGTGTTGATTACAAAATGCTCCGCAAATGTAAAGTCCTATCTAAGTGGCAATTTTCTCCATTGCTCTGCCAATTGTAATAAATAAATATTGTTTTTAAAGCTGTCTCCTGGCTTGCTTTCCCGTGGTCATCCCATCAAACACTCCACCATGCCTGGGGTTATTGTCCATTCTGGATCTGCCTGTGTGTGCATGGGGCCTCGGTAATGCTGTTTACTGAGGAGTTGAGGACGCCCACCTTGTAGTAATAAAATTTGAGAGCTTTGTCATAGCCCATTGGAGAGGTGATGGGTCAGAACAACTCGGGAAAAATGTGCATGCATGCTCTAGGGGCAGGGGGCTTGTTCAGCGTTTCTGCAGCCCTAGTGTGCAAGGATGAGGAGGTGCTCTCTACAGCTATTAAAATATGTCAGTTTCTGGCCTAGCTTGAATTCGGTGTCCGAGGTAGTCATCAATAGACTCCAGGAAAGCTTGTAGACTGTGCACTTGCTGATAGCTGCCATCATGTCCCCTGGCTACTCCCAGTGACTGTGAAACAATGAGGGACATAAAGTCTCTGGCCCTACCACTGCTGGTAAAGGGCTAGGTAAGACATTCATTCATTTTCCTGTTCGTTTGTTTGTATACCTATTCAGCCACTGCTTCTACCAGTGCCGAGTCTGCTAACACTGCCTGATATTTCAGACAGCATTCTAACTACCTACACCTTCTAGCCCTGGAAGGTGGCTCACCCTATGTGAGTATGGGGACCTGAGTTCAGCCCTCAGTCTCCGCATCAAATCCAGGTACAATGGTATGTTTTTGTAAAGCCAAAAAGAGAGTCAGAGACAAGAAGATACCTGGGGCTTGCTTAGTAGCCAGTTTAGCTGAATCATTGACATCTGGCCCCCATATACATGCGTGTGTGTGTGTGTGTGTGTGTGTGTATGTGTGTGTGTGTATGAGTACACATTCATGTGTACACACACACACAAATCTCAGCCCTTAGGGAGCATATGTTCTGTCCCAATGATATAAACATCAATCAAATATTCATGATAATAAATATTTGATTATAAAATGTAATAAGCACCACTATAGAATAATTTAAAATTCTGAGAGGGTAAGAAAATGAAGGGAATAGACTGTGGGGGAAGCAGGTAAGGGAAACACCTCTTGGGGCAACCGACCACTGAGTGCCTGAAGGATAAACCCAGACAGTGTTTGATGCAGCTAGGGGGGAGAAGATGCGCTGAGTGTAAGGCAGACTGTGATGGGCCACTAGAGAGGAGCAAATGCTTTCAGGGGTGGACCAGCAGAGTTGCTTTGTTTCCGGGATCAAAGGAAGGTTGACTGCAAGAATAGTGCTTGGGCTGGGCCTAAGAAGAACTTTCTGGGTGTTTGAGAAGTAGAATCCAGAGACAGAAAGGAGGGGATGAGGCCTTTGTGTCTCCTCTTGACTGCTAAGCTCAGGTGCTACGCTCCCCCTTTTGCAGTGAGGAGTCACTGAAGGCTCCAGGACAGAGTGTGGTGTGACTGGAGTCCCTGGCAGAGAAATCGCCCTTCGTTCTCTCTGGACACCATCTTTTACAAGATCCCAAGGAAGCTGAGGAGATAGCTCCGTGGATGAAGGACACTGCACAAGCCTGGAGTCCTGAGTTCAGATCCTCAGTACCCATGGAAAGAACCTGGCTTGCTCATACACATCTGTAATCCCAACAGTCTGGAGCCGAGTCAACAGGATCCTGGGGCTTGTGCACCAGCCAGCCTCTCCGAAGTGTGAGCAGCAGGTTCAGTGAGAGACCTTACATACACGAACAGGTACACACAAACTCAGTCCAGTTCTCAAAGCCTTTAGCTATCCTTGAGCTCAGAGAAGGGACACCATGGTGCACTAAGGAGACATCGCAAGACAGGCAGTTGGAGACCCAGAGTCCTGCGGCTGAGCCTTTTTCCCTAGTGACAAGACAATGTGTGTCTGAACATGGCACCCTATGTGGCTCACACTGAGCAGGGGCTGAGTGACAACTGCTGTACAAAACAGGATGACATAAGAAAGGACCTTGGGTTAGTTTTGTGCCTCATTTTAAATGCAAGGGAAAGGAATTTTTTTAAAATGCATGCTGTAAGAAAGAACAGAGTAATAACTGGGCCAAAGGAATGGACACCTCTAGGAGATGCCGGCTAACTTCAGGCCTGGCTGAATCAAGGCTTAAAGCAAATCCTCAAGATTCTTTCTCCCCAGTTTCTTGGGCTCCCTTATTTTGTATATTGGCCTCATTATCTCCCACCTCAGTGCTTCCTCAGTGTAGGTGGTGGCACACGCCTTTAATCCCAGCACTCGGGAGGGAGAGGCAGGTGGACCTCAGTTTGAGGTCAGCCGGCTCTTTTACATAGAAAATTCCAGGAAAGCTCTAGTCTGCCATTCAGTAGAGAGAAGGAGTGGCTTGTAGCTTTGGCCAAGCCTGAGCCCAGACTGACTGTGACCCCAGTAAATTAGCCAATGGCAAGTAGAGCTCCAGTGAAAGCAAGTCAGAGCTGACAAAATCTGCTCCCTCTGTAGTCCAAAGTTGATCCACGTTCACATCTGAGAGGGCTTTCCTCTAATGGTGAATCTCACAAGCCACGGCTTATTCCTGCAGAACTAACTTTCTCTTGGTTAAGTCCCTTTGTGGGTAGATTCCTTGTGCCCACAAACACTGCCGGCCCCACGACCCTCCCTCTGAGAATCTGAAGCATGTGACTTTTGCTGAGGTGGGGAATGAACTAACAGTCATTGTTTCCAAAACTTCCAGTTCTGCGCCTAACAAGAGCCCACAAAGAGGACCTTTACCACTGGACTGAGAGAAGCAGACACAGAGTCACAGGAACCCTGGGCCAGAGGGCTCTCTCCTATGCAGAGATTCCTCCCCAGCCCCAGGAACACTGGTTCCTCCAGTTGCTGTATCCAACACCACTCATGGCACGCATGGCTGGCCTTCCATCCTTGGACTCCTTCCAGCATCTGATTTGCCTGTGACATTCCAGATAGGCCAGAACAAGGCTGGCACGCCAGAGAAGGTGGCCTGTTTACACAGACCCTGAGATGAGGAGAGGAGAGGGAAAGGGTTGGGAAAGGGTGCAGAGAAAGAGGCAGAGAGAGGAGTCAGGGACACAGGGAACAGTGTGGCTGCAACACTGGCAGAAGGAAAGAGCAGGGATGAACAGTGGGAACGAGTGAATTCTGTCCCTTCGAAGGAAGCCAGGAAAGAGACACTTTGCTTGGTGCGAGGTTCCCTGGCTGTGATATAGAAGCCTGGGGGCCTCATGTGTGCCTGGGAGCCCAGCTCTGAGAGTGGTGTGTGAGCCCAAAGGCAATGGTGGGTATCGAGACCAGAGAGTTGTCAGGAGACAGGTGAGGAGGCTGGAGGTGTGGATGCAGTTCTTCACTGGATGGAGTCTACAGTCTTTACCACAGCCAGGCATCAGAAATAGATGAGGGCTTTAGGGAGCAGACAAACCCCTTTGGGTATAGGGTCACGGTGTGTGTGTGTGTGTGTGTGTGTGTGTGTGTGTGTGTGTGTGTGTACCTGGAGACTTCAGGGATAGTTGGACAGGTGGGATTTCAGGCCAAGCACCCAGATTCACATCCTCCAGTGGCATAGGCATGGCTTCTGTGGGTCTCTGGGAGAATTAGCTCCACTTACCCAGTGGGGTGGGGGCAGCATCCATTTCTGAGCAGCATTCTCTACAAAACAAAGACTTCACTTCCTTTCTGGAACTTTCTCTGGAAAAGGGTTAGTGAGGGCCCTGGGGGGTGGTCAGCTGGCTTCTGGGTAATCCCCTGAGGACAGAGAGATTCCCCTGCAGATCCCCTTCCCCAGGGATGCTTCAGGTCAGCTGGCAGGTGGATGGAGGTTGAGAGGGAGAGACAGGTGGCTATGTGTAAGTGTCAGCTGCATCTTGCAGACCATCCGGTGGGTGGGGCCTGCCATCGGTGCATCTGACTTTGCTCCTGTGTCGTTATGTATTCTTTATTGAATCTTAATTTTATGTATGAGTGTCTTTCTTGTACCAAGGGCATGCCTGCTACCAATGGAGGCCAAACTAGGGTATCAGATCCCTTGAAACAAATACAGAGGGCTGTAAGCTGCCATGTGGGTGGTGGGATTTGATCCTGGGTCCTCTGGAAGAGCAATCAGTATTCTTAACCACTGAGCCATCTCTCTAGCCCCCTCAATAGATATCCTGATAAAGCATTTCCTATAGGTGAGGGCCATGGAGGACTAGCTTTCTAATTACCTGACTCTGATTGAAAGCCTAAGGACTTCTGAGAGGGGAAGGGATGGACCAGAACACAGTAAAACTGAATTGCATGTGAAGGTGTAAGATCATGATACAAGTGCTAGGAGATTGTACTTGTGGCTTACAAAGTGTGATGTCTAGCTGAGCATTGTGGCCCATGCTTGTAACCCCAGCACTTGAGGGGCCAGAGAGGAGAGAGTTTCCAGCTAGCCTGGATTCTACAGAGCGATCTTGTCTCAAAATCCAAGACCAAAAGTAAACAAGAAAAGGTAATGTGTATTTTAGAAATGAAAGAACCAGGGGCAAGGCTTTGGTCTTCCTTTAGCCTGGGATTAGAGAGGGAGTGGGTGCCTACTCTCTGTCCTGGGGGTGTCCACTGCCCACCAGGGAATGGCAGAAAGGAAGGCTTGGTCTGCCAGTAGGTTTTTGATCCTACCTGCCCGTCTGGCCTTTGCCTCTGTCTTCCTCCTCTGGAAAATGGGACTAAATGCCCGGCAGTGGCACTGTGGGGGTGGGGCAGCTCCAGTCAGGGGGCTAGGCTGATTGAGTGTGAGGCAGCAATGGAGGGCACTGCTAGAAACTGGTAATTAATAAAGGAAATGCCCTGGGACTGCCGCCCAGACGCCTCACATGACATATCTGTCGCAGGCTCGGCAAACCATTAAATGACCATTTTCTGACAGAACGACTTCTCCGCTGCCATGAGCTGCAATGGCTTGCCAGGGGACTGTTCTCTCTTTCCAATCCTCTCCTCTGTCTGCCCAACCCACTTCCTCCTCCTCTCTCTCCATTCCAAACATTGTCCCCTTTGCTGGGCTAAGGGTACCGTGTGTCTTTCCTGTGCTGTTTCTCTGGCTGTCTCTCTCCCACTCTGGGTGCTTGTGTATCTCAGTGGGTGCTGGTTTCTTCTTTCCTGGTGTCCCTCTCAAACTGGTCTCCTGTCTATGTCTCTGTCTCTCTCTCTCTCCTTTTCCCACTCTGCCACAGCTCTCTGCCTTTCTTCTCCCAAGCTGTGGTCTCTCCTATGCAGCTGCCACCCCCTCCCTGGCCCACTGTACCTCTCTCTCTCCCTACTCCCCCTATCTGCTTTGACTCCCACCCTTCCCCCAGCTTCTCTGTGTGTCTGGTTTGGCTTCCCCCATCCTACTTCCCCCCTCCCTGGCTGCCTGACGGCTCTAGTTCATTTCTGCCTGTTTAATTGGGCCCCGGATGAGTTTGGTCGACAGGGCCATTCATCATGTGGCCGTGGCTGGCGGCGGAGCCCGGGGGAGCTGGGCTGACAGCTCCGCCAGGCTGGGATGCGGCCTGCGTCGGGAAGTTCACATATTTGGGCATTAGTGCAGCTATTAGTTTAACAAGCTTCGTTTATCCTTGTCACTACCACTTCAGCTTCCCATGTAATCATTTGAAATGTAGATTACAGCCAGACAAATGGGACAGCACAAGACGCATCGGGTGGAGGGAGTGACATGCAGCTCGTTAGGGCCGCCTTCCTGGCCCCATCCCTTCTCAAGCAAGGCTTTGATTAGCTTAATATTCACATGATTTCAGTGGGAAGCTCCAGTCACCTGTGCCGAGCCAGGGGCTGGATGGAGGTACCCAGGGTGCATCCAGGTAAAGGGCCAGGCTCTCCTGAGTTACAAGACAATCCAGCCTGGCAATGGCACAGGAGGGGACCAGAACCTGCCCTGTCTCGCCTCTCCATGAGTTTTCCTTCCCAGATGAGGTGGTTTCCAATTAGACCATGACTTTTCCCTTCCACCCTGGTCTTAGCAGCCTTAATCTCGGACTGCTTTTTTAAAGCTCACATGACCTGAGGAAGGCCTGAGCTTCTCCAGACCTCCTGTCCCCACATGGAAAATGTAGGGTTCACTGTGCTTCAGGACCCTTCTCACTCCATCGCCTGTGGTGGAGCCCTTCATTTCCGGCCTGTTTTCACACGGCACACTGTAGACCAGGGCCTCTTATGCAGATAGAAACCAGGTTGTGTCCCAGAGCCCTGGGGTTCCGAAAGTCCTGTAGGGCTTGGGAGGCGGGGCGGAGACGGGGAGGAGGCTACAGATCAGGCGGCACTGCCCACCCTGAGGTGCTTTCTCCACTGCCCCTCCTTTGTTTTGCTCTTCACTTCTCTGACTCCTGCGGTTCTCCCTTGCCTTTGGAGTTTTGAATACGACACACGTCCTCTGCCAAGAACGCACTGTCCCTTGTCCTTCCCCCAACGCTCTTTCTCAGACCATTTTTCATCCTTTATGCCCATAGTTTGAATGCTCTTCCTCCGGGAAACCTTGTTCTCCGGCCCTCATATACCTGTCCTCTTCCCTGTTCTTCAGAGTCTAAGCCACCGCATCCTAGTCTAACACACAGGACTAGCCTGCTGTTGTAAACTTGCTGAGGGCAGGGCCTGCCTGCTCTGATCCCTAGTTCCTGGAAACTGCCTGGCCAGCATGCATTGGAAGAACCGCTCAGGCATGTGCCGCTATGTGCCTGAGAAGCCTTGAGAAGCAGCCATGCACCAGTGGTCCTCACGTAACAAATGTGTTGTGCTGGGACTCCCTCCTCCCGACTTCCCTCTGCCTCAGCCTGCCTGTCTCCCACTTGTACATGCAGCCCCCGAAGCAGCAGGGGCTTCAGGGGAGGGCTCTTCTGAGTCAAGGGAGGGACCCCCAGAAGTGGTTGCCCCTTAAATAATCCAGCTGTGAAGAATTTAGTGATGAGCTCATAGGCAGAGGTGGAAATAGAACTTGTGGTGTAATGGGAGACAGGGCAGCAGCAGTTGGGGGGCACAATACCTGAGGCCTGGGGACAAGAGGAGGAGTGTAGTAGCCAGCCTTGGAGAGGAGCTGTAAACTCCAGAAACCAGCCAGAAAGGAAGAGAGGACAAACTCTCTGGCCTTTCACTCCTATCCCTCCAGCGTCCTACTAGTGCCCCCCACATCTATCCATTTGAAAGTCAGAAGGTTGGAGAGTCAGGGAGATTTGTTCCAGAGACCAACCTTGGATACAGGTCAGGACAGAGCAAAAAGATGTGGACTAGTGTGGATGAGAGCAATGGAATGTGTCTAGCATAGCATCTCTGTGAGACGCCTCAGGCAGGCCACTTTGGGCCACAACCATCCTTGAAGGGCCACAGAAAGCGATAGCTCAGAGCCAAGTGGAGGGCCCTCTAGAGAGGGCACTCCGCGAGCAGACATGTTCTTTTTTTTATCCCTGTCATCGCCTCACCTAGCACAGCTGACCCAGAGCCATCCTCCGCTCCAGCATCCTTCCTCGGCTGGCGCTCCCTCTGTGAGGAGCTTGTCTCACTTTCTTCCTGACACCTTCTGAATAATGACACCAGACCCCGAAAGCAACGAGTCGTGAATCAAAGTGGCTTCTTGCTATCATAAAAAAGATGTTCTAAACCCCAAACATAAAGATCGTTTTATCTTTATTAATAGTTTAATGCATCTGAGAAAGCTATTTGACATTTTTTACACCTCCAACTCTTTCCTTCATGCATTGCTGGTCAGATTACACCAGGGTTCAGCCACTTAAATCCACTTAATAACTGACTGAATTCTACACTGAATTTACATTGAGCTACAAGCTGATTCTAGGATACAGACGAATTTTCTGGTGGGAGAAAAAGCTCAGCACCCTGACTCCTAAGTTGTAAATCTGCTCTAATAATGAAAAAGAAATCAGTAAAAGGATGGGAACTGATGTTCTGTTTAACAGCTCCTCCTGATGAAGACTCTGCAGCATGGTCTAAAGGCATGTTCCTCCATCAATAACTGGGAGTGAGACGTTTTCCTCACCTGTGTAATTAAGCAGCACACTTGCAAACACAGATGTGAGATTAATTGAAAACACATGGAATTTGCATGGTGAACAATTTGACCCTCCCCAACTGCTGGCAAGCCCAACCCACGTCAGTGTGTGACATTGTGAGGAGAGAGGTTTGTTATTGATGATATCTGAACTGGAGTACCATCTAATTGGCTAATTTTTTTTATTGTAGATGCATTTGCACACCACCGCCACATCACAAATACATATGCAAATGCACATCTCAATTCCTAACATACACATGCACACCCACTGCAGCCCAGCACACCACACACAAACAGCCCCACACCCACGCACACACATTAAACATGTGTGCATATGTTGTACAAAGTATTCTCAAGACTTAGTGAAAAAAGCAGGCAAACATATTCTCTGCCTCTTCCCAACTTCCCAGAAAGGAAAAAATATTGTAACTGTCAGAAATGTGATAGGACTGTCAAAGACATGTGGAAAAAACCCAAACACACCATGTAAGTTGTGAAAATAAATCCTATTTCCATTTGTTGCGTGACAGTGTATAAACCACACATTTTTCATCAAGATAGAAAATTAAAGCCTTCCCCAGGTTCAGAATGACGGGGAAGTTGGATTAAAAACCCTAGCATCCTGGCAGAAAGAGGAACATCTGTTGGCTGGGCTCGGCCTGAAGGATGCTTCAGTACCACGGACAGCGGATTCTCGCTAGCCGGGTTTCCCAATTCCTCCTTGAGGCTGTGTCCACACACATACCCAATGGCTGTCTAGAAATGGCACAGGCATACTTCTCATCTTAAAGATTCTTTAATTAGGGACTGGATAAGTGACTCAGTGGCTAAGAGCTCTTGCTGTTCCTCCAAAGGACCCAAGTTTAGTTCTCAGCCCCCCTAACTGGCTGCTCACAACTGCCTGTAACTCCAGTTCATGGAGATCTGGTGCCCTCTTCTGGCACCTACACATATATGGCACACACATAAACAGACACAGATATATAAATAAAAATAAAATTACTCGAATCTTGTTTATTTAAGCATAGGTTAGATTGGGGAAGTTCTTGAACAGCCTTAGCCTTCACATGTTTGCTGAGCTGCGTCTTCCACACCTCCTAACCCATGACTAATTCTTTCCTCCGCTGAAGCTCACCTGATTCATTTCAAACCTCCAGGTAGCCTGGGAATTTTTCCAATACTTAACCCCTTCCTTACCAAAAAAGTTCCCGCCCCCCTCGATAGCTGCTAATATTAACTGGCATCAGTTAATCCCAGGCTCTAGAGAATTTGAGGATGTTACTCTAGTCCATTCAAAGAAGTGTCTGTCTAACTGCACATTTGACTTTTCTTCCCCAAGTCAGTTTTCCAATCACGAGGGAGGGTCTCAGTCCTTCTTGAGAATTTCAGTGTTGTTAGTGGGGCTCTATAGCATGTTCTTACGGCTGCCCAAAGACTGAACAAATACGCCTTTGGCTCATTCTCATCGACACGCTGTTCTTTCTCAAGGACACCGCAAGTCGGACAGGCATCTCTGCAGAACAGACTTCCTTGTTGTGGTTTGAATGAAATATCCCCCATAGACCCTGGCATTTGGATAGTCCCCACTTGGAGGTGCTGTTTGCAGAAGCTTAAAAAGTGTAGTCTGGATGGAGGGAAAGGTTTTAAAACCTCATACCTGTCCTTGCCTGCTTTCCTGACTTCCTGCTTGTGGTTCAGGACGTGAGCTCTTAACTGTTCCTTCCACTGTCTGTCACCTGCCCCATATTCCTTGGCATGAAGGGCTCTTATTTGCTGGAACCATAAGCCTCAACAAAACCTTTGTTTTATGAGTTTCTGGAGTCATGGTATTTAACAAAGCAATATAAAAGTAACTAATACACCCGTTCTCAAAGTTTGCCTTTCATGGCAAACTTTGCCCCTAAATCACTATTTTTAATAGTTCCCCTTATGAATGGCAGTTTTCAGAGTTTGGTATTTCTTCAGGTGGGGAGCTATTTCCAATGCCCCATTGTGACCAGAATATTGGAATTTTATTCTGGAGGTGTGTTAGTTATTGGCTCATTGCTGCAGCAAATGAGCTGCAAATAACGCCTGGCCAAACAATGTGAGGGGGAGGGCGTTTGGCTTACAGTTTGAGAATACAGTCCACCATGGTGGGGGAGTCAACATGGCAGGGGTGTGAGGCAGCCAGTCACACTGTATCAGTGGTCAAGAAGTAGAAAGAAAGAGACGCTGGTGCTCGGCTGGCTTTTTCTACAGTCCAGACCCTGGCTCGTGGAATAGTGCCACCCACATTCAGGTTTGCCTTTCTACCTCAGTGAACTAATCCAGAAACTCTGTCACACAGGTTTGCCTTTGGGGAGACGCTAGAGCTGGTCAAGATGTGACGTCACTGAGATCCAGCTCACCAACTCACCAGCAGCACAACACTTGGGGCTGCAG
Source organism: Dicrostonyx torquatus (assembly GCA_028555095.1). NCBI lineage: Eukaryota > Metazoa > Chordata > Mammalia > Rodentia > Cricetidae > Dicrostonyx > Dicrostonyx torquatus. The sequence continues at coordinate 4,779,698 of JAQHUG010000048.1, forward strand.
AGGGCCTCTGAGCTACTAGGATCACCACAGGGGAGTCCAGACACAAGCGGCCCTCAGATCTCTGACTCATCCTTGTCTCTGGGTGAGTCATGGTGACTTTGGCCACTTGAGTGTGGCCAATTATGGGACCATGGACCCTCTAGACTTCTGAAGCAAAAAGACTGGCACTTACAAGGCTCTATCTTAAGTCCCCAATTGTGCAGACAGGGAGGCTGAATCCCATAGGAGGACCTTCTTGGATGAGAGAGGAATTGGGCAAGAAGATGACAGTTCTCTGGGGTCTGGTCTCATCTGGACCTTGGTGGGTTTCTGAAGAGGTCCAGATCCTCCGACATTTCTGCACAGGGCTACCCTAATCCCCACCCCCTTTCAATTCAACTCCACTGAACACGTCTCTAAACCGAACCAGTAGAGTAGACAATGGAGTCCTGAGGGTGCTATGACTATGCTCCATCAGCTCCTCTCAGTTCTATTAATAGAAGATGCAGATGGACAAATGGGGCTGCTGGGGACAGAGGTCATAGTCCTGGCATCCTCTGCAGCAAGATGTCACCACACGATTAAGCTCCAAACAGTGGGGTGTAGGCAGATGTACCAGGTAGTAGTTTTCTAGAACCTCACTGAAGGAACATTTTCTTCTTTGTCTCCTCTTGTCTGAAGCCTGGAATCCTCGTGTTTTGTCTTGGGCCAAGTGGCTAAGAAGATGCTGCCTTGGGAGGACCAAGGTTGACTGACTCTGCTCCCTGTGGGGCTCCTTGGCCAAGCTGCCATGTCAGCCATGGATCACTGACCTTCAGACTCCATCTGTGAGAGCAGATCATCTGTCCTGTTTAAGCCACCGTTATTCTGAATTTGTCAGTCATTCATAGCGGATCTAACTAACTATTACCAGCAGTAGAATAAATATTTAACAAGGATTTGAAAAAAAGTCTGCTCTTTTAGCTTTGCCAAGGAAAACATTGCACTTCTTCACAACGCAATGCCCCTAAGAACCTAGACTGTGGCTGAAAGTACTTTTAAATAAAGTGATTCCTTCTCCACACGTGCTATCAAGGGTACTAGACAGAGGCTGTGGTCAGAGGCAAGAGGCCTGAGAGTCTGCGGTGGGGAAGATGTGAGAGCCACTTCCCTGCTTTATAAATTCCTTTTGGATTTATTTTAGTTAAAAATGTTTTTATCTTGCATTTATTTAATTATTTGATTGCTTGCTTGATTGGCATGTGTGTACTTGCAGTATGACATGCCATACAAGTGGAGGTCAAAGGACAACTTGCTGGAATCAGTTGTCTCCTTCCGCTATGTGAGTTCCCGAGATCTAGCTCAGGTACTAGGTTTGGCAGTGAGTCCATTTTACCCACTGGGCTGTATTGCTGGCCCCTATATTAATTTTTATTTATGTGTTGGTGCCTGTGTATGTATGTGCACATGTGCTTGTGAGTGCCTATGGAAGAAAAAAGTCCCCTGGAGATGGAGTCACAAGCAGTTGTGGGTCACATGACATGGGTTCTAGGAACCAAATGCCAGTCTTCAGGAAGGACAGCAAGGACTCTTAACTACTGAATCGTTGCTCCAGCCCCTTGAATTTGCCTACCACAGTTGTGTGTTATCTTAAAATATTTATCTATCTGTCTGTCTGCCTGTCTGCATGTCTGCCTATCTGCCTGCCTGTCTATCTGTCTGTCTATCTGTCTATTTATCTATCTATCAATCTATCTATCATCCATCTATCTGATTATCTATTATTGTGTGCATAATGTACGTGTGTGCACAGAAATGCCATGGCACACACATAGGGGTCAGAGGACAATTTTGAGGTGTTGACTCTTTCCTTCCACCCTTTTATGGGCACCAGGGACGCAACTCAGGTTGCCAGCTGAAGCATATCATTGGCCAGTATTATTTCTTTTTTTTCTTTATTGATATTTATTGGGCTCTACATTTTTTCTGCTCCCCTCCCTGCCTCTCCCCTCCCCCTTCAAACCTCCCCCAATGTCCCTATGCTCCCAATTTACTCAGGAGATCTTGTCTTTTTATACTTTCCCATGTATATTAGGTCTATGTAAGTCTCTCTTAGTGTCCTCATTGTTGTCTAAGTTCTCTGTGATTATGGTTTGTAGGCTGGCTTTCTTTGTTTTATGTTTAAAAGCCACCTATGAGTGAGTAGATGTGATAATTGTCTTTCTGTGTCTGGGTTGCCTCACTCAAAATAATGTTTTCTATTTCTATCCATTTTCCTGCAAAATTCAAGCTATCGTTATTTTTTTCTGCTGTGTAGTACTCCATTGTGTAAATGTACCACAATTTCTTTATCCATTCTTCAGTTGAGGGACATTTAGGTTGTTTCCAGGTTCTGGCTATGACAAACAAAGCTGCTATGAACATAGTTGAGCACATGTCCTTGTGGCACGATTGAGCATCCTTTGGATATATACCTAAAAGTGGTATTATTGGGTCTTGAGGAAGGTTGTTTCCTAATTTTCTGAGAAATCTCCACACTGACATCCAAAGGGGTTGTACCAGTGTGCATTCCCCAGTATTATTTCTTAATTGTTATCATGTGTATGTATTTATTGTGCATTTGTGTATGCACAGTTCAGAGACAATCTGAGGGAAGCTGTCCTCTTCTTCCACCGAGGGATCTGAATTCAAATCATCAGACTTGGTGGCAAAGGCCTTTACCCACTGAGCCATTTTGCCAGCCTTTTTTTGAAGCATAAGAGAGGGAAACAAATGAAAGCTCATTTTATGCCTTCAAAGGTCTTGCCTGGGTGTACCAAATGGGCCATTCAGTGTTACCTAGTGGCCATCCAGCTCCTACTTGCTCAGTGACCAGGCATGCACCTTCTTCCCAGAAAAGGACAATCTGGGGAGAATACAGAAAGTCCTTACATGGCTCAGTGAGCATGCTTAGCAGGTGTGGCCCATTCTTGCTGTCTGGTGACAGTACTGACTCCCACAGGACACCTGTTCCATGCAGTCCTGCAGTCCCAAGTACCTTGCAGACACTGTCTCTGAACTACTGAACCCCCCAAGTATTTGCCTTCCTGCTCACCAGAAAGGGTTTTAGCATGATTACTAAAAACCCAGAGACAGAAACTGGGTTTCAACCTAAAGATCAGAAAAGCAAAACAGCCACTGGCTCTTAGCTCTACCTCAGTGCGAAACGGCGATCCGGTCTCCAGGAATCTCAGAATGAGATTATGTGTGTGAGCTGTCTCCTCTCATTTTATATTCCTCTCTAGGGCTGGGATTAGAGGCGTGCACCCCTGTGACTAAAGACACGCACCACCTGGCTTCTATAGCAAACTAGTGTGGCTTACTGGGATTAAAGGTGTGTGTCACCACTGTCTGGTCTGTAAGACTGACCAGTGGGGCTGTTTTACTTTCTGATCTTCAAGCAAGCTTTATGTATTAAAATACAAAATGAAATGCCTCTACATGGAGTGTTCTCCCAAGCCAGGGACCAGGCTTGATTCACCTCTGCCCTTCAGCCCTTGTGTGCTGCAGAGATCCTGCCGCGAAGTGAAGATCAAGGAATCCATGCTGGCTGAGGAACAAGAAATCTGGCGATGTACTTAAGGCAGATATCCAGCCAGGTGTGATGGCACACGCTGTCAACCTAGCACTTGGGAGGCTCCATACTGTTTGAAAATCAATCAATCAAACAAACAATGGACAATAACAACAAAAAGGAAAAAAAAAGCCCACAAAGAAACAAAGACAACAGCAATAACAAGTGCAGAGTGTGTCAGCTGTCCACTGCCCAGTAGGCTCTGAGTTCACTGGTCTTTTGGCCTACATTGAACTGCACCTGCCTGGGACATAAGGGCCCAGGGAGGGCCCAAGAACCCTGCCTCTAAGGAAGAGTATGAGGAGAATGCCCTTGGCATTCCCCTAGGCCTCCACAGCCTCCTGCAAAGTTGGCTGGGGTGCCAGGACCAACTAAGTTGAGTGTTCAGTTGGGAATCAGATACTCAGTAACTTCCTTTTTGGGGGCCAGCCCACTTGGCTTCAAGTCTTGGCCGCACTGCTTACCGCCTGCATAACAGTGAAATCTCTCTGCAGGCTCATCGGGGCAGATGCACCATGTTATTGTGCGGGTTAAATGAGATGGCACATGTGTGGTGTGGCTCTTTGAGCTGTGAACACGAAATGAGATACAAGTCCACTCTTCACTTTGTAAAGCTGTTCTGGTAGAGTGATAGGATTTTTACCATCTTTGGTCAGATTCTAAATTCTAATTATTTCCAGTTACTAGAACAATTTCATTTTGACATCAACTCTGTTCTTTTGGGAACTTCTGTCTCAAACATAATTCAAAACTGATGCTCCCCTCCCCTCCCCAGTGCAGGGTGGACCTTTCTGAGGCCTGAAGAGACACTGTGTTCATCTTCTGTTGATGGACACATGGCTTCAAATAACTTTGATTCATTGTCTCATGCTCACTGTGGACTAGGAGTTTGGTCAGTTCCTTAGCTGATCCTTTCCTTGGGGCTGTTAAGGCTGAGCTCAAGATTCTGAGAGGTCTGCTACTGTTTTTAAATCTCAGGACCCTCTCCATCCCAGAGCTGCTGATGGAACCTGATCCACTCGGGCCGGCGAATCAAGTTCTGACAGTTCTAGTGTCAGACTGATGCTCTGATCTCCTGGAGGCTGCTGGTCATTCCCCGTAGCCAAACTCTGCCACAACATGGCAGGTATCTGCCCCCCTACCCCTAAACCTCTTAGAAAGAGACAGCCTGTTTAAGTCAGGCCCACCCAGGATACTCTTTCCACTAACTTAGAGTCAGTGCATTAGGGACCTGCATTACATCTGCATGACCTTCCCACTGTGGTCCTGTGGCAATCCTATGTTCCTCCCCTCTCCATTCCCGTACCCGGTTCATGTATGTTAGGAGATACGACTCCATTTCTCCCAATCCCCTAATGAAGACTTCCCACCCAAAACAGCCTGCAGTGTCTCTACTTGCCCCTTTGCTAGTAAGAGGTTCTTTGGGGTTTCAGGAGGGTGATATAACTGTAGCTATCACAGATATGTATGTAGATAGGTAGGTAGGTAGGTAGATAGATAGATAGATAGATAGATAGATAGATAGATAGACAGACAGACAGACAGACAGACAGACAGACAGACAGAGATATCACAACCCGTGGCACTCGGTTGCCCACAAGGTATACCCTTTCTCTTGATCCAATAAACAGAAGGACAGGCCAAAATCTTGGCTGATGGAGAAGCTCAAACAGGAACTTGAGTTTGCGAGGGATTCTTGCGGCTGTTGCTGCTCAGCTTGAGGAGGAATTAGCAATCCTTCTCACAGGGAGGAAGTGTCTGGCCTCTCTGACGAACTTGTTTGTTCCGCTTGCTGTCCACTCTTTCTGTCTCAAGCCTCTTGCATTTGTGGTCAGTGGTGGTGGCCATGGATGGTGAGTGGAGGCGGTCAGAGAGCCAGGTCTAGTCTCTGCAGTACATCAGCACTGCAAGGAGTGACTTGAACACTCGGCTTCAATTATGGGCCTTGGTTATGTAACTAAGTATTAGTGGCTGGTAAATAGTTAGCACTCAGTAAATGCTAACAGGCCTCCTTGTTCACGGCTTAACCCAGAGCTGTATTCAGAAGGGGGGCAGCAGATCAGAGAGGGCCCTGAGCAGGTTTGCGGAGGCCTTCCACCCTCCCAGGACAGAAGTATGCTAGTCTCTAGGGCATCAGTTGGGGTTTAGCTGAGGGCAGGGCAGAGCTGAGGTCTGAAGCAGGGCAGGGCATGTTCAGGCCATTCTGAGCAAAGCCAAGGTAGCAATTCTCGGCATTCGTGGGTGTTAGGCTGACGTGGTTAGTCCTTCCCCAAACCTGCCTTCTGTCTTCCTCATCACACGCTAGACTGCATCCCGTCTCCCTTTCAGTGGTCTGTGGCCACAGGACTAGGCTCTGGCTAAAAGACTCTGAATGCATATCATTTCAGCCCTGCTGATGGAAACATCTCATGGCGTGGTCTCCAGGCCCTTTCCAAAACATCACAGGCATAATGTTCTCAAATACAGTGAACTTGAAAATGGCAGAGCCAAAAAGAAGAAAGAAGCCTGGATCCTTGGGTCACCTTGTGGAAGGCTGCCTACCTTCTGTGAGTGCCAGCCGTGTGGGCCCCGAACAGATTTCTATTGGGCTGCCATTGACGGTATGGGCTACGCTTATTTCATTCTATAGGCTGGCATCGCCTTAACCAATCCGCACGTTTCCCAGTGAGGAGAAAACAAGAGAGCATCTATGGCGTCCGTGGTTTAAGAATTTCTGGAAGTTGTCTGCCTACTCGCCATGCTCTGTAAAATACACACAATGTTTTCATTCCACTTCACAGAAAGGCTTTCTTTATAAACGCTCTTCGGGGGCCTTCCTTATTAAAAGAGGCCCGTTTTTAGAAACTACTACTTAGCGTTTTTTGGAACTTGTTATCCTATTCAGCAGAGTCCAAGTCAGGAGGCTCTGCACTCGGACAATTACTGCTCTTGATTAGCAACAAGAAGTGATGAGTTGGCCTTTCCAGTGTGCTGAGCAAACTCAGCCAAGCAGAAAATATCACTGAAGGGGAAACAACAGGAAGTGATTTTCTTGGTTACATTAGCGCTGTTGCGGTATTTACACATGTTTGTGGATGACGGGGGAACCTCCGCTGCCGCGTGCCCTTCCAGGCGACACGGCTGATCTGGAAAAGCCACATCTCCCTCCCAAACTGCCCACTTTCCAGCGACTGAGAGACCAGCATCAGGCCTAGAAATGGGAGGACAGCTCTGGTCTCACCCTCTCAGATGGCTCAAGGACAGCCTGGTGGACATTTCTCTGCACCATCTCCAGCACTGACAGAACCTCTGTCTTTTTGAAAACACTGTCTGTGCTGGGTGAGTGGGCTCACCTGTAACGCCTGGGAACCTGAGGCAGGAGGATCATCATGAGTTCAAGGTCAGCCTAGGCTAAAGTGAAATCCCATTTTAAACAACAAAACAAAACAATAAATAACCCTGTAAATTTGAATTATGCTTTGAATCACAGGCTGAGCTTGTACTGATAAGTGGTCCATGTCCTTTTATGAATGAGCCATGTGTGTCTTTGACCCATTTTTCTGTTGAGGAGGAGACTATCTTCATATTTCACATATATAAAATTTTTATATATTAAGGGCAGCGTGTCTTTTCATATTTCTTAGATTTATTTAACCAACCACTGACATATTTTCCTTTGCATTTTGCTACAAAAATGTAATCATATATAAAATTTTATCTATATTATATAGTATTTATATTTTAAATACATTACTCTTTTCTTTTGAGACTTTTTTTGAGCTACAGAGTCATGTTTCACCCAGTACCTATAACTAACCCTACTAGTTTTATGAAAAATTGTAAAGTAACCCCTTATTTAGTCCGGCAGACGCTGGATTAAGTAATGTAGGTGCGAGGAAAGATCTTTCTGGGGGCCGTACTGGAGAGCTAAGAAATGGAGGTAGGTGGTGGGGCAGAAGTCTCCAGCACAGATAGGACACAGAGACAATATGAGACATGCCAAGGACGGCTGGTATGTGACGCGCCAGCCCAGGATGGACTTGGGTCTGCGAGTCTCTGTAGTCTTGGGTGGAGTTGTGGATAGTTGCCCAAATTCTCATCATCCTGCTGGCAGAGTCCTCAGAGAGCTCCTGTCTGTCCTTCTGCACACAGGCACCTTGATCTTGGCCCCAGACTGAAGGAAAACAGTGAGTCACCACCTGTGTAGTGCTAAGTTACTCAGCCTTGAAAACAAATACAGCAGGAACTCTATTTACTAAATGCCCTCAGGGTTGGCCTGAAGCAGGGCTTGAATCCTCCTATCGTCAGGGGAGACCAAGCCGAGAACAGCTTTGTTGATTTCAAAAAATCATATAAAGATCATGTACAAGGCGTACTCCCTGAAGAAAAAGAATCAGGACGTAACAGTAAGCAAACCAAAACCAAACCCGACCAGTTGGGGGGTTAATGTCTCTAGCAGTCTAAAACCATGACGGCTGTCTGCTGTAAGGAGGCTTCCAGGTACCAGGGTACCAACCACTCCACTTTCTGGACTTGGCAGGCCAAGAACCTCTTCTAAAGTCAGCTCTGGCAAGCAGGCCTGAGGTCCCCCTCCCCCAACATAGCCATGTGCTGGATATGCTTGTTCTCCCTGTCTCCGCAGCCCGCTGAGGAGGGGCTTCAGTCCCTGCCTACACCTGCCACCTCCTTACTGCTTAGGCAGCCCTACCTGCTAGGAAATGATGTGGGCCCAGGTAACCATCTTTTTGGGTCCATAGTCAGGTTAGCTATGAGTCTGACATATGGAGCCTCAGAGGGTAGGACCCCAGTGCACAAGGGTAAGCAGTCATTCCCCACTCTGGGCAACCCTGTGTGCAGCCCCGACCAGGGCCTAGCTTGGAGGGAATCTGCAAAATGAACAGACCTGAGTCTCCTTGCTCTGCAGACCCCAGCATCCCTCCTCCTGCTCAGTGGTTGATGCCAAGTGGAGGGAATTTCAGGCTGGTTGGCACTTATGCCCCTAGATTTATTACTTTTCTTTTGCTGTGACATGAAAAGAAGGATTTACTTTGGATCTCCGTTTCAGAGATGTCAGCACATGGTCCCCTGCGCTTGGGCAGCGCACCGTGGTGGCGGGATCATGAGGCAGAACCGGTGAGTTCACATGGTGGTCCAGGATGTGCAGAGAAAGGGGAAGAGGAAAAGGCCAAATACCTACCCGTTTCCTCCATGAAGACACCAGAACCATGCAAAATAGTGCATCACCCCGGGACAAAACTTCTGAACACCTACTTGTGGGAAACATTTCCAATCCAATTATAATCGCCTTCCTCTCCTGAGGCCTTTGTCCCTCACCTCCATTCAGCTGTTGTGTGGGGCTATACCTGCCCTGGCTATCACAGACACCATTGTTCTGTTTCTGAGACACACAGCAGGTCCAAGGTTTCCATCCCCAGGGAAATAGAAGCAGGAGCCTTGGTGGCTTCCCTCTCTGTGTTACCTACGCTCAAACAGAAGCGCTTCTCTCTAAAGTTGGTGCTCTGAGCCCGAGGCTTGGGAAGGAAGAAGAGCTGGGCTCTTGCACGCTCATCCCCCTTTTCCCTCCCTGAGGAATCATCTTCGTCGTCACCATCCATTGCAGAAATGAATGGAGGCCACGCAGCCAGCTTTATTAAATATGAATGAGTCTCAGTCCATAGCCCCCACATGGTCACTCGCCCACTCCATCTCTGGCAATTACTGAGTTACACACACTGTGCCAAGGGGCACAACGGTCCCCGCCTGCCCTTGCAGACTGACAAAGCCCGGCAGGGGCATGGCTCAGGTCCACAGCTGCCCTTCCCCCTAATGGGACAAAAAGCTACCCTGGTTCCTGTGCAGCCCAGAGACAGGGTTTCCCTCCCAGGACTGAAGAGTCTGGGCACCAAGCTCAGGCCAGACAGAGCTATGCTTTGGAGACTAAGGACGAGGTATTCAGGTGTGGGGGGCTTCTGAGCTGTCAGCACCCAGGCACTTCAGGTTCGAGGAGACTCGGCCTGGGTTTAGGTCAAAAGCATAGGTGCAGGCGCATGCCCCTCACTCCGTAATTCAGCTGTTTTACTCCTTGCCCCCAAGCTACTAGTGATGAGTGTGATGTGAGCGGGGCTCTTGCTTGCGCTGGGGTAGACAAGATGCTCAGTCAGTTGTTGAATGGGTGAACAAATGGAGTGAACGATGTGGGTAGTCCTGGTTATTTCTGCGTTGGAGAAGCAGAGGTTAATGAGCTTAGTGAAGGCTTCCATGCCAACGAGTGACACAGTAAGTGTGTGTGAGAGTGTGTTTGAGTATGAGTGTGTGAGAATGTGTGTGAGAGTGTATGTGTGTCAGAGTGCTTAAGTGTGAGAATGTGTGTGAGTGTGATAGTGTATGTAAGTGTATGAGTGTGTTTGAGTAAGAGTGTGTGAGAATGTGCGAGTGTGTGTGTGTGAGAATGCGTGTGATAGTGTAAGAGTGTATGAGTGTGTTTGAGTATGTGTGAGAATGAATGAGAGTGTGAGTGTGTGTGTGTGAGAATGTGTGTGAGTGTATGAGTGTGTGAGTGTATGAGTGTGTGAGTGTATGTGAGGATGTGTTTGTGAGAATGTGTGTGAGAGAGTGTGAGTGTGTGTGTGAGAATGTGTGTGAGTGTATGAGTGTGTGAGTGTATGAGTGTGTGAGTGTATGAGTGTGAGAATGTGTGTGAGAGTGTGAGTGTATGTGAGAATGTGTGTGAGTATATGAGTGTGTGAGTGTATGTGAAGATGTGTGTGTGAGAATGTGTGTGAGAGTGTATGTGAGTGTGTGAGTGTATGAGTGTGTGAGTGTGTGTGAGGATGTATGTGTGAGAGTGTGTGTGTCAGAGTGTTTGAGTGAGTGTGTGAGAATATGTGTGAGTGTGTGATAGTGTATGAGCGTGTGAGTGTGTTTGAGTATGTGTGAGAATGTGTGTGAGTGTGTGAGAATGCGTGTGTCCAAGTGTTTGAGTGTGAGTGTGGGAGAATGTGTGTGAGTATGTGTAAGAGTATGTGAGAATGTGTGTGAGTGTGTGAGAATGTGTGTGTCCGAGTGTTTGAGTGTGAGTGTGTGAGAATGTGTGAGTGTGTGTAAGAGTATGTGAGAATGTGTGTGTGTGATAGTGTATTTGAGTGTGTGAGTATGAGTGTGTGATAGTATACATAAGTATGTGAGTGTGTTGTGTGTGTGAGTATGAGTGTGTGAGAATGCATGTTATGTAAGTGTGTGTGAAAGAATGTGAATGTGTTGTGTAAGANTGTGTGTGAGTATGAGTGTGTGAGAATGCATGTTATGTAAGTGTGTGTGAAAGAATGTGAATGTGTTGTGTAAGAGAGTGTGTGTATGAGTGTGTTTGAGTGTATGTGAGTGTGTTGTGTGTGTGAGTTTGTGTGTGCGTGGCAGGGGATGTCACCTCTCCAGTGCACTGTCTGCCCCTTCTGTCACATGTACAGTCCTATATACTGGGTGTCAAAATTTGTTTCTGACCCCAGTTTAACCAAGAGCCATGAAGTTGTTTACCACTCCAGGGGCCTTCCTCAAGGTTGTCAAAGACCATGTACAGATTAGTAAAAACAAATACAATCAAATCCTTTTTCTGAACTTAAAAAATTACTTTTATTTTAGGAACCAATAAAATTATGGCAAATATTTACAAATAATTATCTCACATAAAGGTTACATAAAATCAATTCTTCACAAGGAACAGTCACTCATGAAAAGACACAGATATTGGAAACTACGCCAACCTTATTGCATGTTTCTCCAGCTAATTTAAAATAAAGGTGTTGCAGTCAACCATTTAACTTAAAATAAAACCACAAATCCCAGGTTTGACGAGAAAAAAAAAGTTTTAAAAAAATTAAACCAGTATACCATCCCAGTGTCCTCCCAAGTCCCACCCAAAGCCCCGCCCTTCCCCCCAACAAAAGAAAAATATGTCCAACATCTTTGGCAAATTGGCACTGCTGTAATTACATTCAAATATTATCACACACAAAAGCAACACACATCACTAAGAAAAAAAACCACCAATATTTCAAGTCAGTTCTACTAGAAAAAAAAGAATATAAAACATACACACTTTTAAGAAGCTTTTTGTTTTTCAATCTGTTGGAGACAGATCGTCTCCCACTTTCAAAGGCAATTCAATTGTGTGGTTGTATTTATTTTTTTGTCGGGTTTTTTTTGTATATTTTTTTAACAAGCGTCTATGCAGGCATCACAAACTTTGGCGGATACAGTAGATATGCATTTCTTTGATGCTGGGCCAGTCCCTAGGACAGTGTTAACCATCTAAAAGAATGAGAAGCAAAACCCACATCTCTTCCTGGCAGAGTTCTATTGGAATGTCATCTACATTCCCGCAAATACTCAGTGTCCGGGGGCCACTAGAGGGTGGCAAACCAGGGCAGCATCGTTCAGCAGGAGTCAAAATTCCAACCCCTGCTCACTGTGGGGGTGGCCCGTAACCGGGCAGAGAAGCAGCATGCTGGCCACAACAGGTCCTCAATGCCCATTACCTACATTGTGCTGGTGGCTTGGGCCTGGGGCCAGCTCTGCCCCTCTCTGAGCCCCCGGACAGGCTGCTGCTGGGTCTGCTCACCTTCTATGACCAAAGGCAAGTAGAGTCAGCAAGAACTGGCATCGGGAGACACAGCAGTTCTTCTGAGTTTCATGTTCTAGTATTAGAGAGGGTGTGTGTGTGTGTGTGTGTGTGTGTGTGTATGTGCTAGAGAAAGGTCTGTGTGTATGAGTGACTGTGTGTGTGAGTTTGTGTGTGTGACTATGTATGTGAGACTGTGTACATGTACATGTGTGTGTGATAGAGAGAGGTCTGTATGTCTGTGTGTGAGTGACTTGTGTGTGTGAGTGACTGTGTATTGAGACTGTATACATGTCCATGTGTGTGTGCTTGTGCATGTATGTGTGTGTAAACTCCCCTGTCCATGTACTTGAGCACACGGCACGGAGAAAAAGGCCTGACTATGAGGCTCTGAGTTTTGCACAATGTTTAAAATAGATTTGGGATTTATTTTCTTTTTAATTTTATAGCAATTAATTGGCTATTGATCGGTTGGAAAGTCCACCTCTCCATTCCCTCAAATATAATGAAATAGTTTCGTTAAAATGTACTCATGATTGAAACAAGGGGTCATTAAATAGTTTCCTTTCTGATCCACTCTAAGTGAAATGCACCATTTGTGCATTTGTGCAAATCAAAAACCCATTACATGTTCTCAAGATGCTTTTGGAGAGGATGAAGGATGTGCCATCTGCATGGTGGTTTGGGGGACTATACCCCCGTGTGCAATTTAGCAAGCAAGTGAACCAGGTCGGGGCAAGTGAGACTACAGGCTGGTCTCCTGAAGTCAGGTCTTAGAGACAGTGAGAGGCACAGAACTGCCAAGTCTCTAACCTTACCTTAGTTTTCCCTGCTCCCCTCTCTGTCCCCTAACCGAAGCTGTCCAGGCTGAGCCTGATTCCAACTGAGAGCTCACCAGCATGCCATGCCATGCCCACAGTGAGGACAGAAACAGCAGCGTGGTGCTTGCTACTCAGGAGACTAAGGTGTAGGCAGAAGAATCTAGAGATACTAAAGGGTGGCATCTGGAGATGAACTAGGAGGAACTTCTGGATTGACACCCGTGAATGGCAGTGATCAGATATGAGTACCCCGTTGGCCCTAGAAGGGTCCAGGAACTGGGCCTCAGTACCGATGGATTACCAAAGACAAACAGAAAGATGGATGCCTGCTGCTCCCAGCATGCAGCTCACTCTACATTAGCTGCATCTGCATCCAAACAGCACCTGTGCAAGGGACTCACTATGTGCTCTGCAGCTGGCCCTTAGGGACCTGGCTGCCACTGCAGGAACAGCCTTAGCTGACAGCAAGAAAGTGTGGATCAACTCTGTGGCTCCCTCATGAATATGCAAAAGGGAATCTTGAGGTCCAGGGACAACAAGGGCCAAGGAGCTGAAGGGGCCACTGGGAGGTAGGGCAGACTGAAGGCAAGATGTCGTGGCCTGACTGTCCAAGTCTGCAATCATGTGTTTTGTTTCCTTTTAAGAAATGTACATGCCTTGGACCTCTTGGAGGTTAAAGCGCTAAAGGAATAAATTTACCCAGGTGCATCACCATGTGCCTGGAAACTATCACAGGCAGACTCTAGATGGGTGACAAGGCCAGGGCCACCATGGAGCTGGTCTAACTCAGAGACTTATGGGGTCAACCTACTCTAGCCTGGCCTGGCCTGTGCAGGGGTCTCCCGGGAGACCGCATTTCCAATGCCACTTGTTCCTAGTATATGCTTGGGAGTGCCCGGTTTGTTTTTAAGATTTGCTACCCATGGCTTGGAGTTAAATTCTAGCTGAAATGTCACCTACAAAGGGGTGGATGGAGCTAAGGCTGCCAAAGGCACGTCAGTCACTCTGAAGTTTGACTCCTCATAAGAGGATTTCATCCCTCAATGCCCTCTGGCCACATCTGGGGCTCTACACATAGAAAACCAGCAGCTCCCCTCATACCCACTGCCACTTCCAAAGTTCTAGAAACAGTTTGTGCACCACACATCTCCTTCCCATCTTCCCCAAGTGTTCATGAAAGAACGAGGAGAGAATAGAAGGGCTTTTGACAAGACTTGTTCACAAGGTGGTGGCTGACTGGCCCGATTCAGCCCACAGGCATCTTTTTCTTTTGGCCAACAGAGTGTTTTTAAAGTTTTCACTATTGAGATGCCAACCCATGGGCCAATCATGCTCTAGACACCTGGGGATGTACTATACCCTGCTGCTTTGTACCCTGCCCAGAGGGTGGTTTTGAACCACCTGACTGGCCTCAGGTATTGCAATCTGGAGAGGCCAGGCTCTAGACCAGGCATCCTTGTACGTTGTCACAGTTTGTTCCAAAGTAGAAAGGGCAGAGAAAAGAGAAAGAAAGGGGATGGCTCATGGGACATTCATATTTAGACCCTGCCAGGGACTGTGGCACAGGCTTGGACACACTGTCCTCAGAGCCTCAGGGTATAGCAGAGAAAGGCTCCATGGGAAAACTCAGAGGTGTTCGTGGGAGTTTAGGTAAAGACTGAAAGTGTCAGTGTTGATGGGACCCTCAAGGCCACCAGTCCCCAGACCCTTCCTGTTACTAGACCATCTTTTGGGCTCTGTTCATTCTTTCCTTGTTGTAGGTCTGGGGATTTCTGGAGGACTAGGGGTGGGAGTCTTCAAGCCGTACACTTCGTGATGGGATTTCAACTCTGTGGGCCAAGAATATGGCTCAGAGATCAGAGGAATCACTTCATCCTTATCTTCACAGTAAGCCTCGAATGTCAGGATCTTGGCCCTGTGGGGTAGTGGAGCATTACAAAGCACTGTACAGTGTCATTTATGAAGACAGTCTCTAAGCTGGTGACTTAGCAAAGGGACGGTGGGTTTGTTACAGCATCACAAGTTCTCAGGCTGGAGCTAGACAAGTGGTGTGAAATGTCTTTTTTCACAAAGTTCAAACAGGACTGAAGGTCCTTGGAGGAATAGCCCGGCCTTCTGCCACGGTGCTGGTGAAACCCCAGACTCCATTTTGAGTTCTCTGACTTGTGCATCTGCAGTGTGAGAGTGCTAGCTGGAGAGAGCAGGTGTGCAAATGTGAGAACACCCGTTTGCATTTGCATCTCTGGAGCTGGCGAGAGCAGTGTGTGCGTGAGCAGCCATGTACCTCTGTGCCCTTGTGCTTCTGCCTGGCTTCTCTCCCAGGAACCACAGGGTTGTCTAATAAATACAGACTCCAGTCTGAGGCCCAGCAGTACCTCAGGTGCTGAAAGACATATAGATGGAGTTCTTTGTGTGGGCAAGATCAGGTGGAGGGGAGGGAGCCACCATGGGGCGGGGTGGGCTTGCTGAGGAAGGGAGGTGTGTGCATTGAAAGCTGGTACAGGGTGGTTGTGCCCTCCTGCAGTTTGGAAATGGGAGGAGCACAGGGTGAGCATCACTATAACAGAACAGTAGCAGGGACAGAGAAGGAATGAGGACGGAGCCTTCTCCTACCTTAGCTGATAAAGGAAGGCTGAATGCAGATCACTCATCTCCTGGAGGTGGGCTGAGGCCCCAGCTACCTTCCTATGCTAGCAAGTTCCCCAGGTGCTAAGCCTGCTCCAAGCTCATGTGCCTTGCCTCTAGCTTGGTGACAGGGATCCTTGGCTGTTCTACCAGTTTGGAAGCCTGATCTGAAGTACTGGGACAATGGTACCCCCTGCCATCTTCATTGCCACCTTCTCTTCCAGGTACAAGAGATGGGTAGATGGAAGTGACAGCGACCACCATGTGTTAGAAGGGGCCCAGGTCCCAGCCCTACCTCTGGGACTCCACTGTACTGAGCCTCAATGTCTTCTTTGTCTTACTACCCTGTGGGGGTATTGAGGCACAAAACAATGGTGGGGTTCTGTTTGGTCTCCCTGTCTGATTCTGGCCTTCCCTAAGCTGGGCTCCAGTTTCCTCTCAGAACTAAACTAGATCTTTTTGAGGCTCTGTGGTTCCCATTCTTGTCTCACACTGGATTGGAACATTAGCAAGATCCCATATGCTCGCTCAAAAGTGAGGACCTGACCCAGGTGACACTGCCATCACCTCAGCTCCCTGGGAGGAAGGGAGGAAGGGAGAGAAGGAAAAATAGTGAGATCAGCCAGCTGTCAGCCCAGCAGAAGCTCAGAGAGGGTCTGAGATCCCACTAGACGGCAGGCCCTAGGGACACTGTCAGGGGAAGTGACTGCTTGCTGTCCTCAGTTTAGAAAGGGGTTCTTCTCTGCAAGAGGGACCGTGTGAAGAATAGAGGTTCCAGATGAATAAATTGTGTCACTGGGCACCCCAAACTCAAGCTCACCCTCAAATTACCCACCACCAGCTGGTTCCTCATTGCTTGTCCTGGCCCTCCCCAGCCCTTCCTCTGTCTCCCACATATTCTTCCGCCTTTCCCACAGCGAGTTCCATCTTGACACCTTTTATGGATAGGCTGACCTGCAGGTGTAAGTTGGGTTCCTGCCACACCCCACCACCTTCAGGCCCAGCCACACTGTGCCCCCCAAGGGTGGCAGGGCTGCTTGTGAGGAAGCTCAGGTCCTGGCTGATGCCCGCAGGGTGTGCTGGTCCTCAGTACAGACACCAGTCCTTTCTGTTAGCCACTGTCTATGGCTGGGACAGGCTTTCCCAGAATCCCATTGTTGGGGTCTCAAAGAACAGCTGTCAAGTGCCCGTGGCTGATGGAAAACACATTCAGTTTGGTGCTTCCAGGAGCCAGGAGGACCAGGAAAGCCTCAGGCTTGTGCCTGGCCTGGATCCGATGATCTTTCAATCCAGAGAGCCATTCAGAGTCACAATGCTGTCCACACTTGGACAACCTCTTACTTTAGGAGAGCAGCTGTCCCAGACAGTTCTCTTGGAGTCCCTGGATTACGAAAAGGACTATTGACACTGCGGTGACTCCGTGGAAATGAATGTAAGAGTCCAGGGCGTCTCCCCGAGGTGTATTCCTTTGTGGGGGGAACCTCAGGGGAGCTAATGCCATGACCACCAGTGAGCCTTGTAGATATCAGAGAAGTGGAGTGAGCTCAAGGCCAGGCATCCTCAAGGTGGCTGCTGTCAGTTTCAAAGACAGCTTTGAGATAGAGCACCGACAGGTCCCAGGGCAGAGAGGGATGTTCTGTGTGGAGCTGTGATGCATTGTGGAGTGCTCTGTTAGACCCTCAGGTCCACAGAGAAGCGAGAAGGTATTTACATGGGTGCTGTGAAGCCAGCTGGCCTTTCCATAGACGGGCAGACAGTCAGGAGGACTGGCAGGCTGGGCTTGGCCACACCGGTCTTCAGAACAGCAGAGAAGCCTGTCACCCCTGGGAGAAGCTCGTCAATTGACTCTTGAAATGGATGAGAACCCAGAAGTCCAACAGCCCTACCTGGATCCGGGGCAGAAAAAAATGGAGGGAGGGTGCTCCAAGTGTGTGTGCAATGGGGTGGGAGACGGACTTGTCGGGTCCCTCTGTCTGTCTTGGGAATCGGGAAGCTGTCTACCTCAATGATATGCGTGGTGAGAGTTGGTGCACATGGCTCTGAGGGTCAGTGGCGGTCGTAGGCGGTGGCTGCGGCAGGTGGCGCAGCTCCTCGGGCTGCGGCGCTGTAATAGTATGGGGATCCTAGAAGAGACAAGAGGGTACGGAGGTCAGACCTGAGGTCCCCTTCCCACCAGTCTCCCCACCTCTGTCCCTGTTGTCCTCTCATCCAGCTAAGGCCACTGTCCGCTTCCTAAGACCTTTGTCCTGATCTTTTCCCTGAACTGATCAGGGCCGCCCAGAACTGCCTGCTGGCTTATGTCCTGGCTGCAGCACATGGTCTTCCCTTCCTTTTGTGTGACTTCTGGCTCCTTCCAAGTTATTGGGAAGAACTGGGTGGCTGTCCCTATGGACCATGAAGTCTAAAGTGTCTGGTCTTGGGTAAAAACCATCTTTGAGACCTTACCTACAAGAGTAAAAGGGTTCAGGTTTTTGTTTGATTGACAAGCCTTGGCCAACCTCTCTGGACTTACTGGCCACATTGCCCATCATTCCCAGCCATGTCCCATACCATACCCAAAGTTTGTGCCTGATGCTATCATCTACACAGGCCATCTCATTCAACTGTAGGGGCAGGGCCAGTGACCCCATCTTATCAGATGCAGGACTCTGCCTGTGGTTCCCGGCCCTATGCTTCTACCCTCTCTTCTGTCTAGGCCTCCTTCAAGTTCTCGGCCCTGCCCTCTCCTTTGGGAAGACTCTCCTATGAGCTCACTTTCTTTTTTTTTTTTTAAATTTATTTATTTATACAATATCCTGTCCATATGCCAGAAGAGGGCACCAGATCTCATTATAGGTGGTTGTGAGCCACCATGTGGTTGCTGGGAATTGAACTCAGGACCTCTGGAAGAGCAGTCAGTAATCTTAACCTCTGAGCCATCTCTCCAGCCCTTGAGCTCACTTTCCTTCCCAGGTTGAGTCACACTCTGTGGCCACCGCTCTCCTTGGTTCGTTTCCTCTATCCTAGGGCAGAGAATCCTAAACAGGCAAGGACTGGGCTCCGGCCTTCTTGGCATTGGCCCCAAGTTCCCAGCCCTGCTCAGTGAGGATCCGGGTATGAAGGACAATGGTCCCGAGAAAGCAAGCAAGAGTGGAGCAACCCCTTGGCCACCCTGTGCCATCATTCGCTAGTTCGCTCTCTCCCTGACCTCAGTGGGGGCAGGGAGGGGCAACAGCGGAGAGCCACTGATCAACATGGCCAGACACGCAGAGCTAAAGGGAACTGACCCACACATGCTGACTCACATGTGTAAACCAGGGCTTGGGGGCCTGAGACAAGGAGACTGCCCAGGGGTGGAGGCCAGCCTATACCGAGACCCCACCTCAGGGGAAACAAAATTTAGAAAGGAGCTGGGCTTTCAGACATACTCTGGTGACTACTGACAGAAGGGGGATTGGCCTGGGCTCAGGCATACGCGTGGACATGGACATGGAGCAGCTGCAGCTGTATGTGGGACGAGGCCTCTCTCTGTGGCCTCAGGACAAAGTGGTCCCTGCATTTCTCTCATGCCTCTGGACTGTTTCCTGCTGTCTGGACATGTTCCCTAATAAAACTACCAGAAGTCCTGTCTGTACCAAAATTCTTACCCAGGGAGCTGGGGATCCAGGGACCTGGCTGGATTCTCAGAACCACAGAGCTTCAAATCTTTTTTTTAAAAAAAAGATTTATTTATTTATTTATTATGTATACAGTATTTTGTCTGCATGTGTACCTACACCTCAGAAGAGGGCACCAGTTCTCATTATAGATGGTTGTGAGCCACCATGTGGTTGCTGGGAATTGAAGTCAGGACCTTTGGAAGAAGAGTCAGTGCTCTTAACTGCTGAGCCATCTCTCCAGCCCCCAGCTTCAAATCTTTCACAGCAAGGAGATGGATGTTCAGCAACATAAAAACCCACTGACACCACACCTCAGTGCTGAATCCTGGGCTTGAACCAAGGACGTGTGTCCTCCGTGAGAGCTTCATCCACCATAACACAGCTCCAGGTCAACAGCAGCTGACAGAAGTTGGAGTCCTATCAGCCGTACTTCTTGGGATGAGCCTAATGAGCTGAATTCCCAGAAGACTGGGCTTGGAATTGTTCCGAAGTCTCATTCAAATCCAACCAACCCTGACCGGGTCTCCCCATAACTGGAGGTGGAACCTGACCCATTCTTCCGGATACCCTAACTGGAAACAGAGCTGTGTGGTTTTCTTCACAGGCTCAACCATGTCTTGGTGGAAGGCCATGACCAGGTGGCTTTGCTCCCCTGAGCCTCAGTTGTGTTCCTCTTTGAAAGGGGTCACAGGGGGGCAAATGTGAGGGCACCCTGAAATGAGGGTGTGATGATGCTGTGGAAATGCCACCTTCTAAGGACTTACACCCATTAACTCTTATCCAGTAGGAGCTATGATTGTTTTCTGGATGAGAACATTTGCCGAAACCACATCCGGCTAGTATGCAACAGGGTTAGAGGACACGAGCATCCTGACTCCCTTCCACACTCTGCCTCACAGGCTGATCCACTCTTGCCCTGACTCAGGAAGACGGGGTAGCCTCAGGCAGTGATAGTGTGGTGCCTCTCCTGGCTGTTCCAGGAGGCCCAGGCAAGCATCACACACCCGAGAATCCCCCAAAGACATTCTCCCGCTGCCTCCAAGGTCACTTCCCTATTTAGCCCTGACTCTTTCCTCCGTGGGACAGACAGCAACAGGGTGGGGGTGGGGAGATTGCATGAGGATATGAGGATCATGGGGGCTACATCCACAAAGGGTCTACAAGGGTCAGGAAGTAGAAGGAAAGAAGCCCTGTGGTGAGATTTCCAGCTCTCTCCCACAGCTCTCTTCCCACCTCGGGTGCTTAGCCAGCCTGGGTGGCAGCCTCTGCCGAGGGTTTGATTTACCACAGAAAATGAAAACATCACCTCACAAAGCAGTCTGTCTTCTTGGCGCCCATTAGACCTCCATCTAGAATAAACTTGTCCTTCCTTCTGTCATTTTTCCCCCCTAATTCACATTATCATCAATTTACCTCTTGACACAGTCATTCCCGGCTGGCTCAGGGCTGGTTCCCTCCCTAATCCCTTTACAGCAGCCACAGGCGCCCCTATTCTAATCCTAATTGACCATGGCCTGCTTTTCGGCTGCCAGCCCTGCCAGCTTGGCTTGCCCCTGCTGCCCCCTCGCCAGCCAGGGGGATCCCACAGGATGGGGGAAGCCATGGGATGAGGTGCTGAGGGTAGCTGTCAGTCCTCACTCTGACTGTGTTGGTAAAGGGAGGCTTCAGCCAGGCCAGCTGTGGTACCTGGGGGGCTGTGCAAGGCTGGTCTGAGTGGGAGAACTGAATTGTGATGCATGTCTTCAGGGGCTCACCTGAGCCTGAGAGAATACAGGTCAGGTCACCACATTCCTGGCCTCCTTCACCCCAACCCCGAGAAGTAATCAGACTGGGTCTTTCTGTGGCAGGGCCGCTATGATGGGAGCGTGGGAACAGACCAGAACTATCTGCAAGGCTGTGGTCAGCTGAGCCACGTGTCTTCATCTACATGCAAGCAGGATCCCTATGGAGTCAGAGCACCAGGCCTCAAGAGCTTCATGTTCAGTGCCGCCCGTGAGAGAGGCTGCCATGGTAACCAGCCTCATTTTATCCCCAAGCCAACTGAAGTCTAGGCCGGTAGGTGGCCTGGCGGATCCAGGTTATGGGCCAGGCCTTGTCTCATGTTGCGGGCCCCACACGATTCAGGACTCTTGTGTTGGCACTTTTCCTGGGGCACAGGCCTCCTCTGGCTTGTCCTCTGGCTTCCCTTGCTGCTGGGGATCGAGCATTTTACCTGAGAGCTGCCTATTAGACTCTGTTGTGTTGGACATTGATGGGGAAGAAAGCACCTTCGGGAAGTGGGCTGGGGAAAGCCATTTACTGGAAACAGGTGTCAAAGGCCTCCATACCTCAACAGTGGTGGGGAACAGTTCCCGAGGCTGTCAAGCACCTAAGGAAAGCTGCCTCCTGCCAGCTGGCAGCCATGGGGTGCTTAGAGCACAGCAACCCGGCCATGCCACTGAGTGTGTTCCTGGCTCTTGTCCCATGCCCGTTTATCGAGTCGGCCTGGAGATCCTGGGAACCTCTGATGTCCTTCACTAAATATGTTTCTGCCTAAATTAGCCAGAGTGAATTCTGTTGTTTGCAATTATAAGTCATTAACCTGGCTCTCAAAACCAGCCGGCTGTCCTCATCACACACAAGGCTTGAGTGTTGAGGGCTCTCACCTGTGTCTACAGGGAACTAAGGTCTCCTTCCGACTGTAACTGCCCAGCTTGAGGGAGCCCCATCACACACTGCCTAAGCAGACAAGCTCTGGAGTCAAGGGGACACACACCTGCCCGTATGTGACCTGGGGTGAGTGAGTCTGCCCTTTTCCTCTACTCTCAGAGACAGTGGGGTGGCTCCCATAGGACTTTCCAAAGGATAAAATGTGATGACCGTGACGCATTTTCCCGGTGCCTAACAGAACTGTAGACAATCAGAGTCTTGATTCTGCTTCTGCCTTTTTCTCTAGTCCCCCTGAGAGCCCTCAGCACCTAGCACAGGCGCACCTGCTCCAGGCTCCCTCACCCCCAGCCTGTAACATCACTGGACAAGGCCTTGCTAATGTGGACAGATAGGCTAGAGCAGAAAGGCTCCTCCTCTTTCTGTTCACTGCTCCAAGTAGAACATCTTTAGCTGACTCTAGGGGTGAGAGCGGTACTGTGACCTGCAAGCTGATTGGCTGGTTCTACCTGCTCAGGGGTTAAGAGGTGAAATCTGCATCCGGGACCTCTGTTTCAAGTTACTGCAACTTTGGTGGATACTCACCTGCTGGCTTCATGTAGGTTTAGTTAACAAACCAAAGGGCTCTTCAAAGCTAGTCCTGCTTGGGCTGCGTGTCTGTCTGTCTGTCTGTCTGTGTACAAATACACTGATAATATTCACAGACCAGGCTGTTCAGCCATGGACATTCTGCCAGTCTGAGTCTTGGATAAAGGTTAGGCACCAGCTGAGCCCTCCACAGCATGCCTTGGCAAGCCACAGGGCAGCTGGTTTCTAATAGAGCTGGCACTACTTGCATGCATAGCAGACATCATTAATCAATCACTGGGCCTCAGAGCCCTTAGTAAGACAGTTTTCCAGGCAGCCAGCACCATTCAATCCAAGTCTGTATTTTCAGTGCCTTTTATTTAGGGAATTTGCACTATATTTAATGGTTCTTAAGAAATACTAGTTACTCATGGGCAAGCATTTTCCTGTCTTCTTTCCTGTCTCACATTCCTCCCTTGAGCTGCCTTGAGACCACCATAACAGCCCCTATAGTCCACATTTATGGGGCAAATGACCCATCTCACCCCAGTGGCCAGACCTCAGGAGGGACCCTGGCCCAATAAGGAGGCCAAGTAGGGCAGCCAAGGACCCAGGGACCCTGTAAGACAGTACTCACCAAGCAGTCCTGGGTTGGGGAACCTCCACGAATCATTGTAGGAAGAATACTGAGGGTGGCTGTAGGGACTCCCAGAAAATTCACTCCCTGCAGGAGGTAGGAAGAGGGACAAAGAAGAGACAAATGTGAAATCAGGCTCAGAAAAGGCTGTGGGTTCAAGCCAGCTTAAACACTGAATGCTGAAGGCACTTGTCTTCTCCGTGGGCTTTGGGTACTCAGTAATCAATTATAGCACATCAGGGCTATATCCTCATGCAGTGAGCTGTCTGTCTCACCCCAAGCACTTTGTATCATGGGAATGGAAGGCCTGGAGTCACCAGGTACAGGGTGGGGCCTCACTTGGTACACCTGCCTAAGTTTGCTCCTAGTCTGTTGGGCTGTTGGCACCGGCTGAGGCTCCTAAGGGACCCTAGTGTGGGTTGGTTCCATTCTCCACAACCTCAGCTCTAGTGTGGCCCCTCTGTGCTGTGAATTAAGAGTGACTGTGCCAAGGGCAGCCAGCTGGACAGGGACATGAGACACAGGCCTCCCCGTATGTCTGGAGAATGTAGGCACTGGGGAGGAGACAGTTGTCCATGGTTGCAGGCAGGCTCGGGAAGACATTGTGAACTGCTCATGGGGGGGAGGGATTCACTAAGACCCAGCAACCTGAAGAGCTAAGCACCCACCCTGGCTGGTCCCTGGGTTTGCAGCAGTCCCAAGGGAGTTTCTTTTCTGCCAGCTAGGCCAGGGCACAGCTTCAAATCCTGTCCCACAACTCATAGCAGTAGACTCTGCTCACTTCCTCCTCCCCTTTCCCTATAGCTGGGGCCCCAGAGGGCAGACTGATTCTCAAGTCTCCGCACTGAGTGTCTGAGAGCCTGCTGTGTTTAGTGGAGGCTTTGGAGCAGGGCATGGAAAGCCAGCGGGGCACTGAATGGTTTGCTTAAACCCCAGGTAAGGCCCTCCCCTGCTGGAGATGACAAAGGTTACATGGTCCTGAGAGACAACCTGCGGCCAAGCATGACTCCACGATCCCCCTAAAGGGAATGCACAAAGGCCAAAGGGCAAGAGGCTTTGGAAGAGATCAGTCCTCCTCCCACCTCATAGGAAAACACAGGCAGAGTACACACACACACACACACACACATACACACACACACACACACACACATGCACACACGTGCGCACACACATTCCTGCTCAGGCCTCTCCTGGGGCCACTCCCAGCCTGACAGGCTGAGCCTTCCAATTCTCTGTTTTTTATGCCTCAGTGGTCAGGGTGTCAGGTTCCGGCATACAGAGGGAGAGTGTGGTGACAGTGCTGGGCCGCACAGCCCAGCCTCGGCCTATCCATCAGCGCTACAGTGCCTCCTCCTCCCCCTCTCTCCCTTTCTCCTCCTCCTCCTCTTTGAGAAGCAGGTTGGGGGGAACGTGGAGATATGGAAGCCTGGATAGGGGGACACACTGTCCCTAAGGCTCTGACACCATGAATTGCCCCATCAGAGAGACATCCTGATAGTGCCATGCCTAGTCTATCTCTGATTAGCACTGTATCTCCTACTGCCTGGCCACCTCTTCCAGGAAGCCTCTCTGAGCTCCATGCCCAGTGGAATGAGTCTCAAGGCCACTCAGCTGGAGTGAGGTGACACAGACCCCTGGAGGCCTGTGAAGGTACCTGAGCAACATCCAAATCCACTAGGAGTGAGCCTAAGTCAGCAGCACCACATTCCAGAAGGCACCTTTTCCTGTTAGCACAGAGTACCCTGCATGGCCCTCTAGTGTCTCAGTGGCCTTGCCTTGGGTGGAGCCTGGTCCTGCAGGTGTGTGCCCTGCCTGCTCCCCGTATAATGCCGTTTCCAACAGACATGGTGCCCTGCCCAGTAGTTCACTGGTACCCTCCCCCCCCGGCACAGAGTCCCTAAGGCTCTTTCCTACCCTCTTTCTGGGCCCCATGTAGGAGAGGCCCTCCCTGGGGTGCTTTCCCTGACCAGCCCACCCTCCTGTCCTGCCATGGTTTATTCCACGGAGCTCATCGTATCCCAACCTGTCTTGTTCACCATGCTCATCTTGTTAATTATCTGTCTCTTCCATGAGGCTGAAAACTCCTTGGGGACAGAGTTTTGTCTGTTTATGTCTCGATCCCAAGCTTCATCACCAGGCTTGGCAGCCATCTAGCATGCACGGATGACTAATTGTTAACAGAGTGGGTGAGCGAGGAAGTGAACGAATGAATGAAACACCGAGGTTGACGGGGACAAATCACCGAGTAGACCTCTCACTTGGACAACGGCCACCACTTCTTCCATCATTAGCTTCCACAGCCAGGGAGGACCTGCTATGGCATCTGCTGTAGGTCAAGATGTAAAGCAATTTCTGATCTGTTATCTACCACAGCATCCGGTGCCCAGGAGGAAAGAAAGTCACCGGGGCCCCTACCTGGTGTGCTCAGAGTCATGGGGAGGTGGGCACCTGGGTCCTTGGCCTGTGACACGCCCTGTTAGACTAGTACATTCTTGGTAAGGGGAGCTTGGCCATCTCAGAAACATGAGGCCGACCTAGAGGCATCCCACCTGCTGGGGACGCTGCAATGGTGCCTGATTATCTGGCATGCTATACAGTAAGCTAGCGGAGTATACGGGGTGGAGAAGCCAGGGTCTCACTACCAGGGAAGCTAACCACAGATCTGGTCCATATAGTACCAAAACTGATTGTGGGTCAGCAGACTGACCAGGTGGACGCCAGTCCTTGATCGATTTGGCACAAAGTCTTCATGGGTTCAAATCCTGAGCCTGCCTCTTCAAAGTTCTGGGACTCTCAATGGATCACTCAACTCTTCTGTACCTCAACTCCTTTTTTGAAAAGTTAGGGCAAGTTCAAAGCTTGTGTGGTACTTGTAGGGCATCCAGAGAAGGCGCAACACATGTCAGCCATAGTGGCATGCTCCTCCATCAGTCACCAAGTCCTCCTCCACGTCCAGAATCTTCACAAAAGCAGCGTATAAAGCAAGATATATTTAGAGTCCTGGGGCACCTTCTGGGCTTAGTGAAGGGTCATGGAGCCCAGCCTTAAGGATGGGTAGAACGCCAACATCAGAGGGAGGCAGGGACTTGGAGCCACGCTGAAAGCTGGGGCTGGGCCAGTCAATGTGTGACATGTGATGGTGAGACCTTCCGAGAAGCCCCAGCAGAGGCGGCCGCAGAGCCGGGTATGGAAGGGTTTCCTTTAGCATGTCCCTGGCTGTGTAAGCTACTGACGGAGGTAGGGGTGGCCATCACAGGTATAAAATCCTCCTCTAGAGAAGGCTTTCACCGGGTAGGAAACCCAAGTCTCTGCTTCTAACTTTTGGTGGGGGCTTCCTGAGGAGAAGGCATCAGGCTCGAGGTCAAAGGTCACACCTTCCCTTGTGAATTTCTCCAGCGAAAAAGACTGCCCCACCTTGGGGCTCCCTGCCTCCTTCTGTGGGTTCATACTCTGAGAGCCTCTGAAAGCTGTGAACCCTTTAAGTCACAGCTTGCTTTTTTTTTTTTTTTTTTTTTTTTGGTTTTTCGAGACAGGGTTTCTCTGTAGTTTTGGAGCCTGTCCCGGAACTAGCTCTTGTAGCCCAGACTGGTCTCGAACTCACAGAGATCCACCTGCCTCTGCCTCCCGAGTGCTGGGATTAAAGGCGTGCGCCACCACCGCC
>JAQHUG010000048.1:4807540-4818092 GCA_028555095.1 Dicrostonyx torquatus
TTTTTTTATTGGATTATGTGTTCTTTTGGTGTCCAATTTCTTGAGTTCTTTGTATATTTTGGAGATCAGCTCTCTGTCTGATGTGGGGTTGGTGAAGATCTTTTCCCATTCTCTGGGCTGCCGTTTTATTTTGTTGATCATGCCCTTTGCTTTACAGAAGCTTTTCAGTTTCTGGAGTTCCCATTTATTAATTGTTTCTGTGTCTGTGCTAGTGGTATTATATTTAGGAAGTGGTCTTCTGTGTCAATGCATTTAAGTGTACTTCCCACTTTCTCTTCTATGAGGTTCAGTGTGGTTGGCTTTATGTTGGCACAGCCCCTATGGATATCAGTATGGTGATTTCTCAGAAAATTAGGAACCAGCCTTCCTCAAGACCCAGAAATATCACTTTTGGGTATATACTCAAAAGATGCTCAATCTTACAACAAGGACCTGTGCTCAACTATGTTCATAGCAGCATTGTTTGTCATAGCCAGAACCTGAAAGCAACCTAAATGCCTCTCGACTGAAGAATGGATAAGGAAAATGTAGTACATGATGGAGTACTACACATCAGGAAAAAAAATGACATCTTGAAATTGTTAGCAAATGGATGGCTCTAGAAAACAACATATTTGGTGAGGTAACCCAGACCCAGAAAGACAAATATATTGTATTCACTCATAAGTGGATTTTAGACATAAAGCAAAGAAAACCAGCCTACAATTCACAACCCCAGAGAACCTAAACAACAAAGAGAACCCTAAGAGAAGACATACATGGAAGTAGAAAAAGACAAGATCTCCTGAGTAAATTGGGAGCATGGGGACCACAGGAGAGGGTTGAAGGGGAGGGGAGAAGAAGAGAGGAGAGCAGAGAAAAATGTAGAGCTCAATAAAATCAACAACAACAAAAAAGAATCTAAAAAAAAAAAAAGAAGCATTAAGAGAGGTGAGGGCTTGAACTGACTTTTGGAGGCAGGGCTTCAGGGAAGTAAAGATATCAGAGACCATGGTGGGGGGACATTAACACCATGGAGCTGTGGCTTTATGAGCAGAGAAACCTGAACTGGGAGTTCTGTGGTCATCTGAGGTCCTGAACCACCTCCAAACTCAATAGGATCCCCACTAGCAAGAAGAACGTCCCCAGATATAGCTACCTGGCTGAACTTCCCAGGCTTCGGAGCTGTGAGCTGAGGCAGCCCTTACACGCTACGAACTATGTGTTCTATAAATTACTATGGCATTTGGTTACAGCAACAGAAAATGGACTACGGTGAGCACTTGCATCACGGGGCCAGAGAGAAGCAGCGGCACAAGGTTACTGGAAGGAAAGCGGGAAGAAACCCCTCTAACAAATTGGAACCTGGCTCTAGGAGGATTTCTCAGCTTTCGCTGAGTTCTTAGTTACACAAAAGCAAGCCAGGATCTGGGCTTATGGGTGAAAGCAGAGAAAGCTGAAGTGCTGTGCATGAGAAAATGGAAGGGCCAGATTGGAGGGTCTTAAAGATGCACATGCCCTACATGGAGTGTGTGTGTGTGTGTGTGTGTGTGTGTGTGTGTGTGTGTGTGTGTGTGTGTGTACACTTTAAAACTGAGAATCCTAGATCCGGCTTCCAGGGCGAAACTCACTCCCTGTTCATCTCCCATGCATCCCTACGGCTTGTCATTCACTGCTGTGGTTTGCATATGGATTCTGCAAAATTCATGCAGAAACTTGAAAGTCACATGACTATTTTGAGGGTGGCCTTTATGAGGTGATGAGGTCACTCAGAGGGACCTCGGTTCTTCTCAGGAGAGTGGGCTCTAGAAAGTCTATCCAAACTTTGTTGCCTTACCCTTTGGCTTTCCTCCACATTATCACGTCCTGGCGGGGCGCCACTGCTATGCCCGCACACTTTCCCACCTCCTGGACAGTGAGCCGAGATGGACTTCTCTTCCTTATATATTGTCCAGCCTCGGACATTTTGTGACAACAACAGAAAACACACTAAGATAACTACCGAAGACTAGAGTTGGTGCTCTCCCCGGACATGGAAGTTAGAGGAGGTGTCTGGGTGCTGTCTTTGTGTGGCCAATGGAGTTACATTGAAGACACATGGTCAAAGGACAGTGTAAGGACAGTGTAATTCATAGCGCCACAGGCCAGGGTGGGAAAGAAGCCTGGGAACATTGCAAAACTGGGAAGGACATCATAGTTTTCTATGAGGTAGCAAACAAGGGCCTAATTCCATCTTGCTTTTAGTTGAAGACTTAAGGGAGAGCATCCAGAAAGGAGCAATTTGGCCCAAGGAGGCACCATGGTATGAGGAAAGGCAGGAAGAAGATGGCCAGTGGTGGCCCAGGATGGGATTCTAGCTATCTGAACAGGTCAGAGAGAAGCAGCCCAGGCGATGCACTAGGTATGTGTAGCCTGCTTTTGCCTAGAGCTGCCTACCATGGAGAAGAAAGGAGAAAATGGCCTGTATGGGGCCGGAAAGACGGCTCAGAAGGAGAGAGCTTGCTTTTCCAGAGAACCAGAGTTCAGTTCCCACTTGCCTGTAACTGCAGCTCCTGTGGCTTCAACGCCCTCTTCTAGCCTGGGAGGGCACCCACCCACACGTGCCATCACATATGCAGACACACTGGCACATACATAAGTGAAAACAAAGTCTTTTTTGAAAGAAAAGAAAATGACTTGGGATGTCACATGGACCCAGGCTACAGACCAGGCTGTGCCACTTGCAGGTGGCATGGCCGTAGGCGTGTGGATTTACTCCCTTGAGGCTCAGCTTCTTCCTCTCTAAGTAGGAGGGAAGGGGAGTTTCAACTTCCTAAGCTTGTGGAGAAGGTCAAGGGGCATCTTGGTTATAAATGATCTGCAGACCCCAGTTTGAGGGGAAGGGGCTGGATTTCAACCTGACAGAGAAACTGTCATGACTGGCAGAGAAAACTCCAGGCAGGGGAGAGGGGAGGCCCCAGGCCCCCTTCCTCAGCACAGCGCTCCATTAAGCTTCAGAGGACACCACCCTGGCCATCCTCTTTCCATCTTTAGCAATCTCGGGCGTGTCCGCGCTGTATCTCTCCATCACTCTACCCTGTCACTTAACATTTTTGCATTTTAAAGTCAGTTACCACTGACATCAGTACATTTTCTCTTAAGTATCCTGGAATGCACATCATGCACTAATGCTCATTACTGATATAATAAAGACATTTTCCCTTTGGATATAAAGTTTACATGTAATGAAACCAATAAGTGTACGAGTGCTTTCATTTAACAAATGCATGGACCATGTTACCCAAGCTCAGGTCTGGCAAGTTCTAGAATGTTCGCTGAGAACCCATCTGTGTGGATATAACATAATATGCTCTCAGGTAACAGTGATGGCCCAGGCTTTGGCCACTAAAGCAGGCTCCTGTTGGCCACCAGAGTCCCATTGAAGTCACTAAGCAGACTAACTTGGGGAAGGGCTCTTCTCTTAGAAGAAACATATAGCTTCCAGTTGAGCCTGATGGCAGAGGCCTGTCATCCCAGTCACTCTGGAGTCTGAGAAACAAGAGGATGGCAAGTTCAGGGTCGGCACCACAGAGAGAGTTCAAGGCCAGTCTGTGCAGCATAGTGAGAATCTCTCTCAAAACAGAAAGTCAGAGGAGGGCTAGGGCGCTCCTTCAGCATGTGCAATGGCCTAGATTCAGATCCCACCCAGTACTGTCAAAAAACAAGCAAAACAACAAAAATCAAAAGGAAAGCAAGCCAAACAAAACATTTAGGACAGATGTGGAACTCCCCCAAACATCACAGCCTTCCAAATACAAATGGGTCAAATACAAGTGAAACTCTCATGACAATTAAGTTCAGAGGGAGCTGTGATAAAATGTTCGGATGCAGTTGCCTGGGAAACCTGCGATTTCAACATCATAGGTGTTTTCATTTTCCCCTTCGCTCAAAACCCAGGGATGGCAAGGAAGTCAAAGTTTCCAAAAATTCTCAGAAATGACAGGCAAGCAGGTTCCTCATAGCTCTTAATTAACCCAAAACGACACCTGCCAGATGATGGGGATTTGCGAGCTCGCTGGAGGCCGACCTGTCTGCAGATGGTGGGTTCCCACCTCCGCTCCAGACCTTGGCCGGCTGCAATTAACATATGGAAAGTCTTTCAAAGTGACTTCGCAGTCAACTTCTGTTTCTGAAGGAGTCAAGCTGGGCTGTGAGAGAAAATCTTTGTGGTAAAGGAAGAGGAGGAAGAGGAGGAGGAAGAGGGAGAAGAGGAGGAAGGGGGAGAAGAGGTCTGGAAGGGGCTAAGGTTACCTTAGTTCCTCCCAGTGGTCTTGTAGAGCCACGTGACCGGTGGTGGATCAGGGATCAGTGGGCACCTGAACAGTTGCTGTTTGGAACTGTCCGTGACCATAGTGATCAAAATGAGGACACGACACAGACACAGCCAGCTTATGCGTTATTATGTTATTAATACACATTACATATAGACAGGATATACACAGATACACAAGCACATGTATGAATATACAGAAATATGTACAACATATACATAGGTATGTACGTCTGCATATGTCTATATTTGACAGAGCTGTGCCAAAGTCTCTCTGAGTGACCAGTAAACACCTTACTTCTTACCAAACCTCAGTTTTCTCATCTGTGAAGGTGGCAGATATGCAAATGATCTCCAAGAGGTTTCTCTCTCCATCCTCCCTAAATCTAGCCTCCAGCTTGGCCCTTCAGAGGCCAAAGGATGCTTTCCCTCCCTCTCCACAGCAAGACCTTCCTGGGCTCCCAACAGGGAGGCAAAAACCCAAGCTCAGGAAAGGTCAGCCTGTCAACCTGGACAGCCTTGCATGGTGCGTATTGATCGGCCGCTGGGAAAAACCTCTTCTCCTACCAGTTCAGAAACGCCGAGGGAAGAGAAAAACCAAGAGAGAGAGTGGGCACAAGGAGAGAATGCACAATTGGCCCCTTTCAATGCTGCTGGCCCACAGCAGTGCGGGAGAGCTGGGTGACCATAGGCCTGAGCACAGATTCTGCTACTGGCCAACCAAAGGTGGTCATGTGACCTCCCTGGCCCCGGTTTTGTTGTGCTCTGCTTTCTATGTCTACACTTAAAACCCTGCAGATTCTTCAGGGACTCGTGACTACATATAGCACCCCCATTTTAGGCCCTGGCACACCAGACTCTACCCTGTGTTGGTCCATCAGATGCAAGAGTGGAGCCTTGAGCTGTGCAATCCTATTGACGCTGACACAGACTAATGAATAACTCTAACTCTTAAATGTTCATTAGCCAGCGACCAAACAAGGGAGGTCTATTGTCTTGTCCCCCGAGGCTTATTTCATTGGTCATGTTGTAGCACATTTGGAGCAGTTCTAGTCCAGCATAGATCTGCTTTCTCACTGTAGTCTCTTTCCAGAATTCTGACCCATTGTGCCCCAATCTAAGCAAACAACAGCCAAAACAACACACCCGGCTCCCTTCTACTCCCCATGATGCCAGAGAGCACCAGATTTTTATGGGTATGAATGTGGGGCAGGGAGCCCCACCATGCCTCAGCAGGATGTGCCCACAGGCTTTCCGCTTGTGAGGATGAACTCCCAAGTTGCCTCAAGGCCCTTCAGGATCTGCTTACAATGGACCTTGCAGCCACACTTCGCTTACTTTGCCACATGCCATGCATGTTCCAAGTCCCCACCCTACTGCCATTTCCCTCCATCGAAGCTCTGCCTGCCTTTCAGCTTCATGTCCTATCCTCAACTCATCAAGCCCAGCACAAACGCCATCTTCTCCAGGAAGCCCTTCTGGACAACCCTCCCTAGTGAGAGAGTCCTGCCTCTGTCCCCCGAGTCCCCTGCTTCCTGGCCAGACTCACAGCCACTGTGGACAGCTATCTTCCCTGCCACTGAGTCTGCGGCTCCTCAAGGTTGACTCTGGTGACTAACAGACCGCTATAGCCCAAACACAGGGCCCTGCCCATATCATCAGTGCCAACTTTGGGCCCTTAGTGTGGCCTACAGTGGTCACAAAATATTCCTAGGTGTCCCCACACCCGGGTTTACTCTTCCAGGCCCCAGGTTCCACTGTTCAGATGGAATGACACTGAGGTGTGGTCTGTCACTCATTATAACAAAGACCTGAGATAACTACCTTGAAGAGGAAACAGGTTTATTCTGGCTCATGATTTTGAGGTTTCAAAACCCATTGGTTTGAAGTTTTTAGCCAGGCAGCCTATCACAGCAGAAGATAGGACAGAGCGAAGCTGCTCACCTCACAGTCAGGAAATGGAAGGGAGAAAGGGGAAAGATCTGTGGCTAGAATTCCCCTCAGTGTCCCCACGACTTCAAGACTCCCATAGGCTCCACCTCTTACAGGTCTCACCACCTGTCAATAGTGCCAGACTGGAGCCTTTAACTCAAGGGCCTTAGGGATCCTTCCAGATCTAAACTATAGTAGTTACCAAGAAAACTCACCCACATATCCACAAAGGTGTCTAATGATGTCAAGCTCACTGTGAGAACAACCTCAGGGCAGTTTAAGAGTTGGAAAGAAAGAGTAAAATGGGTTCTTCTGAAGAGATTCAACCTGAACCCAGACATGAGCTTAGAAAACTCACCTGCCATCTCTGATTTGGGGCTGCATCTTTACTCTTAGGCCCACATACTAGTGATGGACCGTGTTTCGGCACATCCATCTCACTCAGCATCCACAGTGGCCCTTCTCCAAGAGGTCAACATGCCTGGTAGAAGGAGCCCAGGTCCCAGACCTGTGAGCATGTCTGTGTCAAAGGCACATGGATGTCAGCAGAGGTGTAGTGTGGCATCTGGAAATCGTTGTGACTAAGAGAGCCAGGAAGTGGCTTGTCTGGGTCTCAGAGGATGTATAACCTCATCATTTGCTTGCTTCCAAAATTCCTATCTGTCCACCTGCCAGTCAAGGCAACACTAGGAAGCATCAGTAGGCATGGAGGGAGCCCCAGCTCCTCCCAGTCCAGAAGTTGATTCAGCAGGATGTTGGATGTCTCCCCTAAAGGGCCCATGTATTAAAGATTTGGTGCCCAGGATGGTGCTCCAAAGAGGGACTGTGGGTCTTTCAGGCGCCTTTAACTCTCTGAGGGTGGGTAACTGGTCCCTTCCTCCCTCGGCTTCCTTATTCTCCATGTCACTATTCACTGCTATGCCCATGCCACCCCTGCCACAGGCTCAGACCAGAGAGACTGTCTGATCTTGAACTGGAATCTCCATAATTATTGAACTCCAATAAGCTTCTTTTCTAGGTGAGTAGACTGTCTAAGGATTTTGGGTTTTTTGTCATTGGTTTGGTTTGGTTTTCTGTAGGGGACCCAAGGTGGTGTGGACACTTGGCAAACAATGGGCCACAACCCAGCTCGTCTCTCAACACTGTCACAGCAGCTGCAGGGCTTGGACCATGGCTGGCACACTGGCAACAGGGGATGCTCTGAGCTGTAGTGTGAGTTTAAAATTAATGACAGAAAGATGTATCCAGTTTTCTGCAGTCTAAGAGCTTAGTGGCTGTTCTCTGTTAACAGTTGGGAGGCCAGTACCTGGCCTGGCCAATGCCCACTGGCACTTACTTGAACGGCATTGGGAAAGTCAATAACTTTGTAACAGAATCACAGGGGCCTCCCTGTTGTTATCCCAGCACTCATGGGACCACATAGTATTAACACACTTGAAAGTTCTTTGTGAATTAAGAAGTGTGACCCAAATGATATTAAACTCAGTGCTTTGTAGGACTAATTGAAAAATGAACATGTTGGGGACTTTTATCCTGTGTTAAAAGGTATATCCCAGATGGTTAACACAAAAACCCACAACTGGTCAAAGTAGAGAAAGTGAGTGTCCGTGGAGTATTCCGCCACAAATGAAATATCTACACCACATCCCTCCCTTCAAGACGTCTGCACCACATTCCCTCCCTCCAAGGCTCAGATGGTCCTCAAGGATTCTAAGAGCCAGAGTTCAGGGAAGACTGGAGCCAAACAGCATCTTCTGACGATGACAGGACCACTGCACCATGAACTCACAGCAGCCATGGCTGCCTGCACAAGACTTGGGCAAGATCATGCCAGTCAGCATTCTAGCAAGAAGCATGAGAGGCGTAGGACCCCTCCCAAACACACACTAAGGAGCTGACTGCTTCTGGGAGAAGAGTCAGTTTTCTTTAAGAATCTGGCCCTAGTGGATCTGCCCTGCTCCAGTAGATGGCCTCACACCTACATATACACAAATTGGATGCAAACTGGACTTGGTGGGTTATTAAAAATAAAAAGAAGAAGGCAGAAGTTTGGGAAGGGGTGAGGAGTGGAGGGTGGATCTGGGAGGAGTTAGGAAGGAAGAGGGGTAAATATGATGAAGATACTTTGCATGTAAGTATTAAATTCTCAAAGAATTAACAAAATATAACGTTAAAACACATTTCAGGTGTTTCTATCACATTTCAACAAGTATCTAAAATCGTTGGTTGTAAAGAAATCCTCAAACTAGGAACCAGGACTCCTGATCACGTGTCCCTTCCAGCTTGCCCCTTCCAATTATCTTAGCCTCTGTTTCCCATAGAGGGCAACAGTAAGGTGGATGCAAGATGAGAATGGTGTCTTGGCTTTCTGCCCCTGGGGAATACTCTGGGACTGGACCCCGGACCAGTGACTCCTGGCTTGCTTAATGATACTCCAATCTCCATCCCTTTAATCTGTTCTCTTTATTTATTTGTTTGTGTTTTGAAAATATTGAATTTTCTCCAGGCTGATTGTGAAGACCTTGTCCCTGGTCCCTATCACCAGCTCCCAGTCTCAAAACATTGTCCCAGGCCACTCCAAGTCAGAGACCCTCTAATGGCCCAGCACATCCCTAGAGCTTATAGGTATTCCATTCAGCCTGGAGCCAGCCCAAAGCAAATGTACCTCCCTGTGGCCTTGACCTGGCCTGTCCCTCAGAGCAGCCCTGGTTCTGGGAGTCAGCAGCCCCGTCTGCAGCTGAGGCTGGGCTTTCCCTGAGCATCCTGGACTGACTGATGAGATGCAGGTGAAGGTGTCGTACCTTGCTGGGAAGTCACAGTGCTAGTCCCGACCTGCACTGCCTGCCATCAAATTTTAATGCCGCTGCTGACATATTTATGGAATGCCTCCCCAAGCGTTTGCGAGGAGACCAGACAAGATTTACCTCTGCAATTACTACTGCGATGTGTGGCTTCACTGTGGGCTGGGAACTCCGAAGCCCAGAGCCCCGCCGCACCCCGAGGAACACACTCAATTTTGCACACCTTTCCTGCCCCCAGCATGCAGGGGTAGGACTGGGAAGTAGAGATGAATCAGATATGGTTCCTGCCCACGGAGAGCCCGCAGTCTGCAGGAGGGGGCTGTACACACATAAATTACCTTCCTCTGAGGTGGCTGGGGACCAGTGTGCTGAGACAGGTACTAGAGACAAGTTAGGGCTTGGTGGGGGCAGGTGAGGGGAAGCTTATTTCTTCCTTCAGAGTCAGGAAAGGGAAGCCAGAGATCAGAGCCTTTGGGGTCCTCAGCTGCTGTGGCTCTCCTGGTTCCTTCCTCGCAAGACGGGGCTCCCCACGGCTCCCATCCATCCCAAGCTGGTCTCACGGACTCACACCCCCTTTTCTATAGTGCACAATCCTTTGGGTGTTCCTTTCTTAAAGGAAGTAGTGGAGTGCACCCACTTCTTTCTGTTCACCCTTCCTCGCTGGGCCAACAATTCCATTCTATCCAGATTCCCCTGCAGAGCTGCCCCAGGGCAGGAACAATGTCTTGTTCACCCAGTGACTTGGGGTGGGGGCTCAGGTCTGGATGCATAGGTCATGTAGCCATCCACAGAGCTCTGAAACTTTAGACTACAGTACACACCCCAGACTGAGTTATCTGGTGCCTTTAATCCCAGCATGCAGGAGGCAGAAGAGTGGACCTTTGTGAGTTCCAGACCAACTAGAGTTATATAGTGAACCACTGTCTCAAAACAACAACAAACAAACAAAATAACACAACAAAAAACCTCCATCAGTCTAGCTTATCTGAACCTGAGCGGAGCCAGCCGTCAGGATATAGTGAGTCAGTCTGAAAACTAGGGAGAGAGGACTGGTCCTCAGAGGGGCAGGGTTGGCCTCTGGCAGAGAGCTGTTTGAAATACAGATTCTGGAATTAGCAAACTGGGGAGCTGACAACCTTCTGCTCAGATGTTCCCTTGGCTGTGTGCAATGGAGTTGGAGGCACACTGGCCAACATTGTAGAATTTCCCATCAGGGTTCCTCAGAGGTCAGTCGCTAAGAAGGCTGTCCCCAGCAGGCTGACTCCCAAGGACTTGCTGCGCAGGAGGCCTCCCATCATACTTTGGGGCTACCTTTCTTCACAGTGCTTGGTAAGGTACAGGCACCGTGAAGGCAGCTGGATTTGCAGCACCCCCTGGCTAGAACACATGCCTGGCATGCTCTTGTCTCTACTCCAAAACTCATTAAATCAAAGCCCTTCCCCAGCCCGGGCCTCAGTTTCCCCAGGAACATAGTGAGCAGGTCCACCTGGAAGTTGGCTGTCCTGGTGGAAAGCTTTCTTCTTTTAAATAT
>JAQHUG010000048.1:4818407-4840917 GCA_028555095.1 Dicrostonyx torquatus
CTGACCCTTCACCTATGTGTCCTCTGTGATTACCCCCACAGACTTGCCTGAGGCAGTTTTGGGGAAAGGAAGTCAAGTGGATGGGGGAAGGAGAGGAGAGCTATCTTGGTGATCAAGGGGAGAAGAATGGAGATGTTTCCTAGGAGAAGAGGCGCTGAGCAGATGGAGAAGTCCCCCAGGTGTACGGAGACTGGCAGGTGCCCACCTTGAGGCCAGGTATTAAACAGGGTCACTATCTCAGCCCTTTGCTCATATTCCAGGTACAGAGAGGGTGCCTGAGCTAGACCTGGAGCCATGGGCCTGAGCAGATCAGTCAGGAGTCCCAGGCCTTTCGGAGCTCACACTCTGGGGAACCAATCGCCCAGTAAAGCCAGAGCACAAAGACACAGAGCACAGCGCGTCAGACAGTGCTGTGCAAGGAGGAGACACAAAGCAGGGCTGGAGTCGGAAGTGCTGAGGAGGAAATGAGATTATAGGGAGAGTGGCTCGGGATGCCCTCCCTGTGAGTGAAAGGGAAGTGAGAGCTAGCCAAGTGGATAGGGTGGGAAGAGCAGCGGAAACCGGCTGTGCAAAGGCCCTCAGGTGGGACTGGGCAGAGGAGCAAGGAGTCCTGTACAGCTGGAGAAGAGAGAGGAGGGAAGAAATGGGGAGAGAGTGACCAAAGGGCCATGGCAGAACTCTGGCATCCGCACTTCAAAGGAGAACATGACCTGGTTTGGGGTCACTGGGGCTGATATTAGAAGAAGCCTGGAAGCTGGCACTGGTGGTGCACACCTTTAATCCCAGTGCTTGGGAGGCAGAGTCAGATGGGTCTCTGTGGGTTCGAGGTCAGCCTGGTCTACACTGCAAGTTTTGGCAGGCCAGTACCTGGATTTCTATTGCTGTGACCGCAGGGGCTCTTATAAAGGATAATATTTAATTGTGGCTGGCTTCCAGTTCAGAGGTTTTAATCCACTGTCATTATGGCAGGAAGCAAGGTGGCATGTAGGCAGGCATGGGGCCGGAGAGGAGCTGAGAGTTCTACATCAGGATTGGCAGGCAGCAGGAACAGTCAGAGAGACTTGGCCTGGCTTGAGCTTCTGAAACCTCAAAGCCCATCCCCAGTGACACACTTGCTCCAACAAGATCACATCTACATCCTAATCATTCAAATAATGTCACTTCCTATGAACCTATGGGGGCCAATTTCATTCAAGCCATCGCACCCCATCTCAATGAAATAAAATAAAGGTCCTGCAGGAGCAATGGTGCCCGTGAGGAGACATGGGGAAGCCATCACAAACATTCACTACAAGACCAATCTCTCCAAAGGATGGAAAACTCTGAGTCTTGGGGCCTTATGCCACAAGGCTGGGGAGGGCAGGGCCACACGCCATGCAAGCAGATAGTCACTGGCCAAATCTAAGATCAAGGATAGTGGTGGGCTGCTGGGTAAGATGGGATATGCTCTGGTCTAGTCTTGGCTGTGCTTGGCCTGCCCATCCTTTCATTGAGCCTATGATAAGAGCAGTGGATGGTACTTTAAGGTTGTGGTTAGGATTCTGGCAGAGAACAGATGTGGAAACTGAGTAAATCAAGGGTGTGTGTGTGTGTGTGTGTGTGTGTGTGTGTGTGTGTGTGTGAGATTCCACCACGCACAGGAGTGTAGGGAGTGAGGCATCCCACTTGTCCACTAGGGGGAGCCCTGCAACCCTTTCTTCAGCAGAAATTAAATTGGCAATGGCAAGCCTCTTTCCCAACTCACGCAGGGAATTTCAGAAGATCCCAGCAGCTCTCGGGATGGAAATAGATGTGCCCCTGAGATGTTGTCATAGTGCCAGGGGCTCTGTGGTTGGCATCATATGAGAGGTTGGTATACAGAATTCAAAGTTTCACCAGTTTTTTCCCATGACCCCCACCCCCAAATCCAATCAGAATAAGTGGGGAAGGAAAGCTGTAGGGAGCAGAAATGCTGCCCTAGGCACTGACGGGAGCATAGTGGTGACCAAACACTGTCTGCACGCCTCCTGGGCTATTAAATAACCCACAGGTTATTAAAAGTGGGTTAACCAGTCTTGTGCCAGGCTCTGGGCTGGGTATGAAGCAGCCTTGAGATACAGCACAAGCTGAGGATCATGACCTGCTGTCTGTCTCCAGAGAGCCGGGAGAAGCCAGGGCTTTGAATTTCTTGGGTCTCTTACCTCTTCATTTATCTGAAGGTTTAAAAAGGCCCAGTGAGGACCGAGAGATGGCTCAGCCATGAGGAGCACAGACTGTTCTTCCGGAGGACCAGGTTCAGTTCCCAGCACCCACATGGCAGCTCACAGCTGTCTGTAATGCCAGTTCCAAGGCATCTGGTCCCGTCTCTGGCCTAGGGATGACTGTATTACCTACTGAACAAGGACAGCCAGCAGGGTGATTTGGGAACTAAGATGCAGTCTGCCTTCCAAGCTTTATGTCCTGGCAACAGGGTCCCAAGAAACAGCCTGAGAACAACCCTGAGAAACTGGAATAAGCCATGGGTCATCTGCCAGGGAGAGGGTGATCTAAGTTTTCACTTCAAAGAGCTCTGATGGCAGTTCCATGATTGAGTGTTTGCCTTGGGTGGCACCCTCAGCACCACAAAAGAAAAAAAAACAAACCTGAAATAGAACATACAGGAGTTCAAGGCTAGCCTGGGCTGACAGAGTCAGCCTTCACCTCATAAAAAAGGGGAAAAAAAGGCTCTATAAGACTACAGGGCTCTATCCTAGTACTTCAGCTCACAATGGGGAAGCATGCCCCAGCTCGATCCTCCATGAAATGGGGTAGTGCCCACCTGACTTCCAGACGGACAATGAAAGGCCAGGGGCTGAGAGGTGAAGCAGTCAATGAAGGGACAGTGCTCGGAAGGTCTCAGGTAGTTTCACCGCCTCTACCATGCAAGGCCTTCACTCACTCACAAGGAGCACAGAAAGAGAGCACCATTGAGAAGGTGTCAATTGCAAGTCAGGATAGAAGCAGAGCTCCCTCAGAGCCCAGTCATCAACCACCTTCCTGCACATGTGTGGATAAAGGTACTCCCAGAGCCCCATGGGGTCACTCGGAGCCCATGGACTAGGACTGGACCCTGAGTCAGGGAACACCTCTCCATTCTCACGTTGTCCCTTATGCCTAAGCCAGCCAAGGCTGGTGGGCCTGAGCATGGGCCAGCCTCCCCCTCAGCCCACCCGCTAGCCTGCCTCAGGCCAGCATGGTGGCAGGCCCTGCTTGCTCCCTAGGGAGTCTGCCGCCAGGCCTGATGGCGCTAGCCGAGGGAGGGAGGCCGCCAAGCTGTCAGTCTGGAGGTGCCCCTCAGAGCTCCTCCTGGCTGGAGCAAGGAGGGTGGGCCAGCTCCGGAGCTGGGCTGTCAGGGCCTTCACGGAGACGAGGCCGGAGAGGCCTGCCTGACAGCTCGCCCACCGAATTAGGACCATTTGCATGCTAATTTCTAGTGCTCCAACGGGCTGGCAGGCGGGCTGGGGTGTGCGGAGTGTGCAGAGAGGCGCACACCTCCCAGCCCGCCTGCGAAGGAACAATGCTTGACTGATCTAGCTGCGTTAACGAGCAAATTATGGTAATTTTGTTATTACAAATGCATAGAAATTTCCAAAGCAGGCAGCCATTCAGGGTACCTCCCTTGCTCCTCCCTGCTCCTAAATACTGAGCCTCCTGTTTGTACACACGAATCAGCCCCGGCTTCGGGACTGAGATTTGCACGCGACAGCCTTCCCTCGGAGCCCTCCCATTATGAATGGGACTGGAGCAGGCCAGCCTCCAGCTGCTGTGTCCCTCAGACCTCACCCCTCTTTGTATCCTCTTTGCCTCTGGGGCCTGCCATTCCAGCAAAGCCACTCCCAAACACCGTGTTCAAGTTGGCTTCTCTCCAACTCAGAACCATTTGGTCCGTGTCTGTGCCCACACTGTGACCTGGGCTCAGCCACACGGAAGAGCCTGCGATTACCTGAGGAATGAATGCGGGAAAGTATGTGAAGTGGGGCGGCCAGAGGCTAGCTCACAAGTGAGGACCCTGCCCAGCTGGCTCCCTGGAAATGAAATGCCACTTCCGGAATTTAGTTGCCAGTTGGCAGCCCTACCTGATGTTTGTAATTGTCCACTGAAGAAAGAGCAACTTGTCCGTGTTTCGGTTGGAAGTGCGTCTCTGGAAGGATGCCCTGGGATGCATCCAGAGAGGCCCTGCTTCCTGGGATGGAATGGGGAGGGG
Source organism: Dicrostonyx torquatus (assembly GCA_028555095.1). Classification (NCBI taxonomy): domain Eukaryota; kingdom Metazoa; phylum Chordata; class Mammalia; order Rodentia; family Cricetidae; genus Dicrostonyx; species Dicrostonyx torquatus. Next base: position 4,822,630 of record JAQHUG010000048.1, read on the forward strand.
TGTGGCCACTCCAGGAGCAGGGCTGGGCACCAAGGCAGTGTAGCCGCCTCGCAAGGGTGAGGTGGGCAAGTGTCCAGCACTACAGGGAATGTGGGCAGCCCTCTTGGTCTGCGATTGGGATTTCTGGCCAGCCTGATGAGGCTGAAATCCATCTTGGAAGGTGGGGAAGAATAAACCCTCAATTCCAGGACGCCTGCTGTAAGGAGAGTCTGCTTCTGGTAGCTGGGGAAGTGAGGACTCAGTCAGTACCAGGAGGCAAAGGACTAACCCAGGGTGAAGATTTAGTGACTGCAGGCCACAGGCTGTGGTCTGAGATTTCTGATTGCTCGATTTTCTGGTTAGGTTCCCACTTCCAGAGGGATTGAACCCAGAGAAAGAACACAGCCATTGTTCCAAGGGGGACCAGGGTTTTTCAAACACTTATTAGAAGCTCTGGTGCCTGGAACATTCTGGAAACACCAAGTCAGTGTGAGGGTGGGAGGCAAGATGCTTCCTTTCCTTGCTTCGAGGAAGACCGAGGTGATCGGGACATGAAGGCAGGCTGGCTGCTCCTTTTGCCTTCCCTGTGACTCTGCCCACAGCCTCTCCTGTCCTTAGCTTGGGACTCCAGGCCTCTCAAGTCATGATGAAGGGTGAAATTGCTGTAGACTGCTTGAAGACCTTTCTGGACCCCGAGAGGTATGTGTTAGCACGGAACCCATCTGCAGTCCCCGACCCAGGCCTGCTTCAACCACCTGTCATGTTTCTCCAACACTGTGGGCACAGCCGCCAGCTGCAGCCTCTCTTGAGACAGTGCCCACATGGCTGCCCCTCCCACCTTGATCTGCTCTGTCCCCCCAAAAAAGAGCCCGGGAGGTGGAGGCTGCAGGGCTGGTTCCTGAGTTGGGAAAGTCAGACACAGAATTTTTGGTGTCAATCAGTTTTTTTCTGTTTTCGTCTCTGTCCCCCACCCCCAGTCTCATTCCTGGGTGTTCTCTCTGTGTGACTCCTTACCTAAGGTGTTCTTGGAAAAGCAGGGCATTACCCAAATCCCAGTGCATTTAATTCAGTCCCGGTCCCTCAGTATAGACATGGTGCTGTCACTTGTCACAGATCAGCTCAGGCCACAACCCTTCTCTGGCGCCCCACAGAGAGAGCCACTTCTAGACACAAGTATGGAATGTCGAAGAGTCAAACTTGGAGTGGGTGGTCCTCCCCTTGCCCTCCAAGACCTGCTCTTGCTGCACAGCTCTGAAGCAGCCCTTTCTCCTGGGCCTCAGTTTTCGTCTCTGTAAACTGGGCCAACAACTAAGCTGCGAGGTTCAGAAACTAGAAAGCTCTGTGCAGATAAGAGGCCATATTCTTAGCAGTTGGGTGAAAAATGCCTCCAGATGGTCCCAACTGTCCTGAACTCCGGTCCAGGAGAACAGCTCCCAAAGCATTTCTGAGCTGGGATGTTCTTTAGACAAAAGAACAGGAGGAGACAGTTGTCATTTTAAAGTCTTTCATTTCTCTCGCGTTTTCACCCCCTCCTTGCTTCTTCCTTCCTTCCTTTCCAGCCTGGCATTGAGTCTCCCTTAAGTCCTTAATTTGTGCCTCTGCACATAGGCTCCTTATAAAGACAATTCATTTGTTCAGGGTCACCGCGTGGTTTTTCATTAAAAACAAATTACCCGCATTCAGGGAGGACATCTGGGCTTCCCGGCTCCCATTAATGACTATATTTCCAGCCTCCCCGGCCTGGTTGGGCTCCTCTTGCCTGTCACCCTGCCTTCCAGGCCCCAGGAGGACAATGAGAGTGACAGCCAAGTGAAAGGGAAAACATGAGGGATGAGGGCGAGAGGCGAGTCCCCAGGGAGGGGAAGAAGGAAAAAGTGGAGAGAAAAAAATAAATAGCTCAAACAGAGGGTAACAAGGGCCATTGTCTCAGTATCTTCCAGAGAGCAGCAGAGCAAATACTGGAAGGATTAGGGCAGCGTTTAAGTGGGGCACAAGCCCGCATAATTACACCCTGGACCCTGAGCCTGGACTCCACTCAGGCCAGTTACGGGAGCAGGCAGTGAGGGTAGTATTTAGGTTCTACCTACAGCTCTCAGACATCTACTGGGTGTTGGGACCGGGCATAGTCCCACCTCTGAGAGGAGCTCCAGACTGGGTCTAACCCCAAAAGCAATCAGGAGACAGGGGCACATAGTCCCAACAGCTCCACACAGATCACGGTTGGTGGTGGCCTAGGGTTGAGCTGACCATGGGGCAAGGCCCCGGGGTGTACACAGGGGAACTTAGTGCACAATGGGTAGCCTGAGAGAGTAAGTGTTGGTTAGCCCAGGGAAGACTCAACATTGGCAGATGGATAGGGATGGAGAAGGGAATATCCCAGAATCTGAAGTACAGTGTCCTAGCATCCCAGCAGAAAGGGTTTCCCGGCTGGGAAGGAACTCTGAATCAGGAAGGCTGTCTGGTGCCTCAGGGGAGCACCAGAGAAGCCATATTCTTCCCCGGGGCTCCATGTCCTCCTAGTTCTCCAGGGGCACCGAGGGTGGCTGAACTTGAGATAGGGGTTCTAGACCTCACTCAGTCTGCTTGCTCCCAGGTTGCCTATGGCGTGATCCAAACTAGGTACATCACCACCAGAGCTGTTAACTTGCTTCTGAACTAGGGTGAACATTCCTGTCTCACAAGGTGCTTTCAGTGGCAACTTGGGTAACAAGTGTGTATCATCTCTCTGGAAAGTAAACACTGTGCAGGTTGGGGGTGTGTGTGTGGCAGAAGTGTGGAGATTTGATATCATCTGAGAACACTTTCCTTGGAGGACAAAAGCCTCACCTTACTGACTCCCACTGTTTCTGTGAGCTCTGGGCTCTAAAGAGAGTTGTCTTAGGTGCAGTGAGTTGGAGGTGGTGGCTGGTCCAGCTGAGGGCTGACAGCTGACAAGGTCTTGGAAAAGAAGAGGCAAAACATAGCCCAGAGCTGTTTCAGGAGGGACCCAGCACATGCAGGACAATGCATGGCCCAGGCCCTATGTGTACCATCTGGCCCTTCGTTTGCTCGTCCCCCTCCCCTCTCTGACTAGCACAAGTTTCTCTAGGTGAGAACTGTCTTGCTAGGTCCCTCCTTTGTGTAGGGACAGTGGCACAGATACCTCTGAAGGCTTTTGCTGGGCTTCTCACTTCCCCATGGGAATACGGACCGTGGTGTGTTCCCCATCTTTACACCACCCTCCCTTCTCTAAGCCTGGTACCCCCTGACCAGGCTAATGTCATCCCTGGGCTTATGTGATGCCACCCACATTTTTTCCTCTCTAGGCCCTAAATCACTTGCCTGACAAGGTGTCCTTATGTAGATGATCAACAGACCAAAGGGAGGAACCGGGGGCCGCTGACACCTCGTCATCTGAAGGCCTTGCCTTTACTCATTGTGGCCAATGGGGTTTAACAGGGAATCGGGTCTGTGCCAGGTCCTTCCTCCCGGGTACCCAAGAACCACCCTGTGCACCTACAGCACACTATTAATTTCTGCTCTAAAATTACAAAAACCTCATATCTATAGTCTTGCTTTGGAAACCACTTGACCATGAGCGATGTGAGTGATTATTAGCTGTGATTTCTTAGCAATCATGGTGTGGACTTGGGAACATTTGCAAAGTGAGACAGTCTAACCTCAAATTGTTTTCAAGTATGATGAAATTTTTATGAGCATTAAATGTAATAGTTAATAAAAGTTAATGTTGCAATCTGCAGGCATTTCACAGAACGTTTATTAATGCCAGCCTGCCGGTTTCCTTTCTGGAATCTCAGAGGCCAAGTACACCCCCCCCCGCCCACGCCCAGGCAGCAGACTGTTGTAAAGTCCTGAAAAGGGAATAGGCCTATGGCACAGGGCCTGTCTGGGATCCTGCCCTCCTCTTTACAGTCTGTGGGAGATCCAGGGTGGGCCCCCTGCAGGATTTCCAGTCTGATAGGGGCTGATAGTCACGAGAAAAAGCAGGAGGAAGGCTGGGCAGGAGTGAGTGGGGGTTCTCAGCCTTAAATGGTCAGACCATTGATGCCCAGTGGACAAAAGCTGGTGTGAGCCCAGTTCTCCAGCATGAGAGCAGTGGTGGGGTGCTGTCTGGCCCGACTCCTCCTATGGCTTCAGTCTCTCCTACGCCACCCATCCCCTGCTAAGCAAAAGAGGCGCTTCCTCATTTGCCCCAGGCAAGATTCAGGTAGGAAGCCAGAGAGAACTGCCATGGGCCCTCTTGGGTGGCCTTTTGGCAAACAGTGGTATTGGAGGCATTCGCAGATAGGTGGCCTGGAGTCAAGCTGCTTTGTACTGACTGTGGGGCCAGGGGCCAGGGATGGCAGTCCCTCCTCAGCACTGGAGTCACCTCTAATCTCCGCAGCGGAATCTGGCTTGATCATGGCCCAACCCAAGACCCAGCAAGACCATCCAACCTCCTCAGAACTCCATGTGTCTTCCATGTTCCTCTCTGTACCAAACAAGCACCCCAACCTCTCAGCGGGGAAGGGCCTTGAAGGCGTCAGGCTCAACTCACCCCTTATGCATCCAAGGTGCACAACTCCCACAAACGCTTTTGTGTCTTCTAAAGCAAATCTTGACTGCAGCTCCTTTATCTACAAGGCCACTAAACCTAGTCACTGTATTGTTTCCAAGGAGTACCACCAGGAGAGGGTTGAACCAGAATAGCTGCCATAGGCTCTTATATTTGAACACTTGGTCCCCAGTTCATGGGAAGGATCCGGAGGTGTGGCCTTGTTGGAGGAGGTGTGTCACTGGAGGTGACTCTGAGGTTTCAAAAGCTAATAGCAGGCCCAGGCCCGCTCACTCTCTTTCTCCACCCACTGCCTCCTGTTTTAGGATCAGGAAGCCCAGGATCATGCACAAGGTCCTCCTATTAGTGTCTGACAGTCTGGCTGCTGGGATCAGACTCCAAGTCTCCTTGGCTCAGACAGGACCTTTGTTTTTGTAGCATCTTCTCCCGAAGTGTAACAAGACTCAGAAAGCCTCTGAGGGGTGCCAGTTTCTCCCCAAGCCCAGAGACACCTCAGAGGGATTTATCCACACAGGACTGAGCTATTTGGGAGGACACAGAGGCCTCAGGTCCTGAGCACATTCCAGACATCTCCATCAGAGCATCGTCTCATGCCCTGATGCTCAAGAGGGTGATGACGGTGCCAGCAGAGGCCTGTCCATCAGGCCCACTCTGCCTCTCCTGCTCTCCTCTTCTAGCCCTCCAACACGTAGGACCCAGTCCTCCCAGGCTCCCATGTGCTCTGGTCCCCGGGTGCCCATGCTCTCTGGTCCCAGATGCCTATGCTCTCTGCTCCCCAGGTGCTCATGCTCTCTGGTCCCTCTGGGGCTCTTAGATGACAATACTGGTCCCTTACCCAATATTGACCCTTCTGATTGGCAAATCCAATCTTCAAGCTTCAGCTCAAACGATCTCTGAGACAGTTATCTTGATTGCGTCTACTCCATTCCATTGCTCCAGTCAACTAAACAATTCCTTCCCCCAACTTCCCAGGTACTGTATACATTTCTGGTTTTTTTTTCTTTCATCTGTCTGTCTATCATCCATCTGTCTGTCTGTCTGTCTGTCTATCTGAGTCAGCACATGTGGATGCATATGGAGGCCATAGCACAGCCTCAGAGTCACTCCTCAGGAGACACCTTCCACTTTGTCTTGACAGTTCCTCACTGGTCTAGAGCTCACCCAAACAAGCGAGCTGGCCAGCAGGCCCCGGGATCCTCTGGCTCTGCCTTCCCAGAGCCGGAATGACAAATGTGTGCCACCGTGCCTAGATTTTTATTTTAAATGTGGGTTCAGAGGGTTGAACTCAGGGCCTCAAGCTTGCACACAAGGTATTTTACTGACTGAGTCGTCTCCTCGATGCCGTAACTTTTAAGTACACGGATATAGTGTACATGGGATGATGTACTTTTTTTTTTTTACTTGTTTCCCAAATTAGACTGTGAGCTCCCTGAGGGCAGCATCTGGGTCTGAGATGCCACCCTGGACCCAGAACCAGCACTTAGTGTTTCTTAGAAAATGCCTGAAGAGTTAATAGCTAACAAGAGAATGGACCTCCTGTGGCTTCTTCACGGTGTGTCTGGGTTCCTTAGTCCGTTCCTAGCATGGCAGAATGACTGGAGGCCACAAGAGGGCAGCAAAGAGTCAGAAACGAGCAACAGGTGTGCACTCTGGGACCCAGCCCAAGCCAGAGTTCTGCAGAAGGCCCACTGAGAGCGCAGGCAAAAAGCAGAGGGCGGCAGGAGGGTGGGAACCCCACAAGAGGAGCAAAGGCCATTCATTCTTTTGAGAAGCACCCGGAGGGCAATGGCTCCACCTCCCATCAGTGCTGAGTCTCCAATTCTTAGTTGGCTAGCCTCTGGGTGCTGAGTCTCCAATTCCTCGCTGGCTAGCCTCTAGGGGCCTTACTAACCTTGTCCAGTTCACTGGGTTCTGTTCTAACTGTGGGAAGGGTCTCTGCGTGAAGTGAGAATAAAGTGTCCCAATTATATCTACCACCTGTGCCGTGTATGATTTATTCCCACGAGTAAGAATTGGCAGACCCTCACGAGAGTCCCTGCTAAATTTGGCCACATCCTGCCAGGCTCTAGGGCCCACCCCTTAAGCCTGACTGGCAGAACTCAGAATCAGGGATAGTCTCACCAGGGCAGGAAAAGCCTCCCTTTCCTGACATCCTAGTCCCCAGATCCTGAGAATATGTAAGATTCCATAGCAGAGAGAAATGAAGGTGACAGAGAGAATTACGGTTGCTGGCAAACTGTCCTGAAGCAAAAGGTATTACCCTGATTGCGCAATAAACCCGAGGTAAGCACGCGACTCCTCTAACAGGAGATGAAGGAGGGCTGGGAGGGAAAGGTGGCAGCACACATGAGGCCCAACACTGCCAACTTTACATATGAAACAATGGGACCACAAGCCAAAGGATGCTTGCAGTAGCCACAAGCTAGAGAATGAAAGAAAACAGCCCTCCCTTCTGTGTGCCCAGAAGGAGCTCAATACCCTGACGTTAGCCCGATTAGACTGTTTTGGGCTTCTGACTTCAAGAACTGGAAGAGAAACATTTCCATTGTTTTAGGTCACTGGGTTATGATCATTTGTTATGGGTTGTAACAGGAAATTAACACATGTGGGTTACTGGAGAAGGCTTGTCTATGTAGGGGAACAGAAAAGTGTGCATGAGCCAGACGGGCTGAAAGAGAGGAGCAGAGAAAGCCACGGTGCTGCGGCCAGAGGATCAGGTCCCTTGCCATCAGGGCAGAGTGCAGTCAATCCTGCCCCACCCTGTAGCTTGCTTCAGACTTCCCTTCTGGTCCTAGATGCCCCTTCTGTCCTTGTCCTCGCCTATCACCTCCTCAGAGACCAAAATGCTTATTTCAGTGTGCAACTTCATCGCAACGGTCCTAGAAGTCATGTTTCCTTGACTACTAGGAGAACTGGAGTGCCCAGGACCACAGGGCCCACAGGGCTCATAGAGCCAACAGGGACCACAGGGACCACAGGGACCGGTCATACTCCTTCATGCACGCTGCCCTGACAGGCCTCCTGTCTATCAGCTTCTGTATCCACTGTCAGCCCTGCTGCTACTTTTGTCTAAAGCTCCAGAGCAGGAGCAAAGCAAGGGGCTGGGCAGGAGCCCCTGATGCCTTGAGTGATTCTCAAAGATGCTTACCCCGTTTTCAGACTCACTGAAGCCAAAGGGCAGCGAGCTCCCTTCCCCGCAGCCCAGTGTATTTAAGAGTTCCAAATGCCATGTCAATATCAGTGGGGCTGCACAAACATCTTCAGGCAGGCATCTGGTACTTACTCACCGATCAAGACACTGTGGAATCTTTGGTGCAAAACTTTTGGCATTTGCTGAGACTTGATGAAAATAAGAACTGAAAACTGTCTTCACCTTAAGCTGGTAGAACGTGCGGGCTTTCCTTTTGTCAGTGTAAGGGATCCACAAAGAGCTGCAGGAAGGAACTCCACAAGCACCTGAGGAGCTCACAGGAGACTGCCCGAGAGCAGGAGGGCCAGATAGCCCTGCAATAGCCTCAGGGCCAGGAAGCAGGGCATGCCAACAAACTGCCACTCAACACAGAACTCACCAGGCCCGCTTTCTCACACCCCAAAGTTCAGCTGCCTGAGTGTACCCTGGAGGCAGGCCCTCTTGTGTGTGCTCTGAAAGCGAATACTAGAAATGGAAGCCTCCACTCACACGTAGGAAGCAGCAACAGCCAAGCATTTCCTAAAGCCCACGGAGGCAGGGAGTCATGGGGTTTCCGGTTTCCCTGCAGACTGATTCACACAGCGAAACTATCCATCCCAGTGCGGCAACCTCAGAGCTGGGAAAAGCAGCTAACGGCTCCCCTGGAGTCATGTCAACTGTTTCCTCAGAACATGTCAACAGGCCCGCCACGGCTGTGAGAACTGGATCCCAACATAAATACCTCACGGGCTTAGAAACCTGAGAGGTTAAGCAGCAGAAATCTGAACAAATGTGAGATCACAGCCCTCACACAGATCACAGAGTAGTCTCGTCGGGGCCCCTAGGACCTGACATGGGAGGCTTCCTGTGTGAAATCTGTGAGTGCCAAGACAGGCTGGCAGACGTGAAAAAGTTGGCAACTTGAGAGCTCTTATATGGGAGAGAGAGCAGGGTGGCGTAGAGACTTGACCCTGGAGAGCTGTAGCTCCAGGAAGGAAGAAGCTGGACGAGGTGAGGAGCGGCCACTTCCCAGGCTTCCCAGGGAGTGGAACTGTGCTGGCACCAGCATTCTGGCCCAGTGATCCTAACTCAGGCTTGTTAGAGATATGAGAGAATTCTCCTGTTATCCCGAACACTGCATTGGGGGTTTTCTTCTGCTTGTCACAGGAAATCAAAGCACTGGTTTATCTGCTTTGCCCTGCTACTGTCCCCTAGCCAACACTCACAGAAGGCACCTAGAACGTGCTTGGTACTATGATGGCGCCCAAGGCTAAGTCGGCTCCAGTGAGAGCAGTGTGCACAACATAGCTGACGGAAGACAAAACACTAGTGGCCCCAGGAGGGACCATCCTGGAAGCTTTGGGCAGTGACGTTTGTGCTCAGATCTGGAGACTGAGGCTGGATCTCAACAGGCCAAGGTGGGAAGTGGTCCAGCCCAGGATACCAAATGAAGGAGATGAGTGACTGGGGATAGGGAAGGCTGGAAAAGGGGCCCACAAATTAAGCAAGGGCCAGACCCTGGCAATGAACGCTGGGGGAGGGAGCTAGACCACTGCTCTGTTGAAAGGCAAGGCCCTCTGTGCTGGGGGCACAGGCCATCCAAGAAACAGGTTTGGAGACAACATAGAAACAGGATGTGTCAGTGGCTAGGACACTGAGGAGCAAGTGCTAAGCTGTCTTGATCTGGCATTGACTGCTGCAAGTGTGGGAAAAGGGAAAGCTGGGAGCCAGTCAGGAGGAGGAAGTGGTGAAGGGGCAGGAAGCAGGGGCAGAAATATGGAGAAGGAAGAATTCGGGGTCCCTGAACAGCAGGCTCCCCAACCGTAATTCTACTTTCCTCTCTTCAATTCTGTGCAGTTCCCCTCTGCAGTGGAGGACGGAGTCCCAGAAACCCTGTGCTCCCATTGCAAGAGATGGGAGATTGTGGCTTTGTATGGTCCTGTGACTCCTGCTGCCGTCCCTACTGGTTAAGAAGTTACCACCATCCCACTGGGGCCTCGGCCAGGCCCATAGCCATTTGTATGTGGGGCCTGGTACTGGGGCTGGAGGAATGACAGGGTCCAAGGGCCACTTTGTTTAGATAAACCAGGAAAGGTTTAGCTGCCTCTCTCAACTTGGTCTCTGGGGGAAGCAGAGGTTTTCTGGGAGGGCCATCAAGGTGATGTGACTTTGATCGGCTTTGATCGGCTCTGATCGGGACCAGGACCCAGGGTTACTACAACAGTTTCCTCCTGAAAAGCCAGGGTTAGGGACTTAGGGAGCCCATTTGCTAGGGGCCAAGCCCATTAGCAGCCCCATGAAGTCCATTAACTTCTTAGGAGAATGGGGTAACACCCTCCAGCTGGCCCATCTGACAGCACTGTTCATGTAAGCACAGAGAAAGGAGTTCGCCTCTTGATAAGAAGTGTAGAGAAAGGGGAAGAACTGTTCTTGAATGTGGTCTGTGACCCCAACTGCCAGAGGCTGGAGAAAGAGGAGCCCAAGGGCGTGGTGGTGGCAGTGCGTGCCCACCACCTCCGTGAGCCTGTGCGCTGCATTTCTCTGGCATTAGCCACAGGGCCATCCTTGCAGCAAGAAAGACAACGCTCTCGCTGTACAACCTGGCAGGCCTCCCAGGTGTTGGCAAGGCCCAGGACAAGAGTGCTCATGGAGGCCATTTCCCATATGTCTCATATTTAAAAGGCATAAATCAAGCTAACAAACCGTTAAATGAAATATGCTCCATCCTCCTACCTTGTTAAATACACTGCGCACGCAACTAGGACAGGATGGGATTTTGAATTGTAGGGCTCCTTGATGTTCTCTGCCAAGGTATGCAGTGTGGGAAACGCCACTTGTCTGTGCCCTAACTTGCTCCACTTGTTGTCATGTGAACACACACACACACACACACATATACATACACACACACACACACATACACACACACCTGTGAAGCCTTATATACCTTACACTCAAGCTCATTCAAGTCCTCACCAAGAGTTCAACATCAGGGGTTCACAAACAGGTCATTAGGGCTTCAAGAGGACAGCCCTGCGGTAGAGCCAGAAGCAGCTCAGCTCCATCTGGGTGAGCCTCCAGAGTGGAGGAAGGAGCCCCATGGTTCTGTGGGCTCACCCTGGTCCATGGATAATGGGGAGAGGGCAGCAGAGGGTATCCTTTACGGAATGGTGATATCTATTCTCGGTGTCAAAGCTGACATGTCACTGGTGGAGGGACAGGTTTTAAGGCTTTCATGGTGTTCAGTCTAGTTCAAGTGGAAAACTCAGGAGTCGACACCTATCTGCCTTGAAAACACATTTCTCACACTCAAGGGATAATGGCACCAAAAGCACCTTGTGGGACTTCTATGTGGTTCATGTTACACAGACTGGGGAATAAAGGAGAAGTTGAAGGAGGGAAGGAAGGATAGAGGGATACTCCAACTGGCTGGCCCTGCACCTTTCTGGGCCCTGGCACCCAGTGAGGCTGACCAGGGGCTCACAAGGACCCACCCTCTGATGTCCTCCTCAGTGCAGCCCCACTGCAGCCCCAGCTGCAGAAGGGGCTGAGTCAACCTCTGTTGATTCATTCAGGTTGCTTTCTCAGAAGCATGGAGGTCACCTGGGCTGCTTTGGGGCAGAGAGTGCCCTCCCACCGCCACCCCATCTGCCGCCTGCTGTGGAGATGCAGACAGTGCAAACTCACCTGGCACCATCCCTGTCAGCGTTGGTGCAGAGTAGCTGCCCTGTCCAGCGGGGGGTACGTGTGGAGGGTACCCAGGGAGGGTTGTGCTTGCCAAGTCGCGGCCTGAAGAATCAAAGCAACATATCACAGGGTGAGCATTTCTGTAGCCTGATGTTTGTCCAAAGCTCCCTGGACATTCTACACGTTTGTCACTTCTGGAAGCTGAACACCAGTGTGCCCTATTCCCCATGTCACTCATACATGCTTACAACACACACACACACACACACACACACACACACACACACACACACACACACCAGCTGTCCTGGCTCTACTTGGCAAGAACCAAGCTAGAACTGTGGTCTATCTCTGAAAAATCAGAACCCAGCAGGGAGGTGGGACATCGTCAGTGCCACATAGCAGGCTGTGTACTCAGGTGACTTTGATTGCTCTGCCTCCACCTTGGTGCCCCTGATTAGTTCTCAGCATACAGTCCATCCTCCTCCTGCCACATGTAGCCTACCATTGCCTTCAAAGACAGGCTCACACATCTCCCTCCTCCAATCCCAACAGTGTGTGGTAGGAGCACATCAGACCCTCCAGCCCCATATTTGGCCTTATATTGCATTTTCAGTCCCAAGACCCAGATCTCTTCCCTTATTCAGTGAAAATGAAGGACCCTTCTCCTAACCCAATATTGCCTTGCTGCTGGCACACGGAGGTCAAGACCCTCCAGTGGAGACTCACAGCACTTTGAGAGCAGGAATGACTTCCTGTCCATCCCCATGGCCCTGCTAGAGAGGTGGCAATCCATTAAGAGTCTTTCACTCTGCTCAAGAATCATTGCAAGAAGAGCACTGAGAGCTCCCCTTGGCTAGCCCATGCTGACATTTTGGAGATGGCAAAACAGACTTGAAGCAAGTGGCTCAGATCTCTCGGGGACCCATGGCAGAGCAGGTACCTTGTGGCACATAGTAAGCATTTTGTGCATAAGTCTACAGGGTAACTAAACATCCAAAAGGCTTGTGGAAATCTCAAGGTAACTGAATGTCATAAGCAAGGAAAGCACAACCGTGTTCCTGTCTGTGTCCCTTCAAACCCTCCTGTAGGTTATATATGACAGGGAGACCACTGATGAGACATGGAAGCCAGACCTTGACAAAGCATGGTGTTTTGTAGTTACTGGACCCCGAGGAAAGCCACTGTCCTTGGGGAGAGAATTGGCAGCTTACCCTAAAAGGAAGGGGTGTGGCCACTGTCTGCCACTCTGGGAAGTGGCGGGAAATGATGGTTTGGGACTAGGGTGTGGACACTGATGATAGGGAGAGGGTGGGGAGCCAGAAGGGGCCAGTGGACTGCACGATGAGTGACTGCTGATCATGCAGAGCTGAGATGGGTCTCAGAGCACTTCTCAGTCTTTCCTACAAACCAACTGCCCATGTACGGCCTCTGAGCCCAGTCCCACCAATGGGTGGCCAGAGGAGGGCCATCACTAACCAGTGCCCCCCAAAGAACCCACACCAGCATGTAGCATGAGAACATGAGCAAGTCCTGAGTGATTCCACAGTCCTTCTGGGGCCATCAATCACTGCCAATTCCCAAGGCTGCCCCATCTCACAGTCCGCCAACCTTCCAGAACTTCAAGAAACCCAGAAGCCCCCAAAAGGAGTCCCCTGACCCTGCTCATCACTTCCCTGGCTTTGGGCTGGGAACCCTGACTCAGGTGTCTTTACATGAGATATCAGAGTTGAGCAAATGCCCCAGGATTAACCTTGGAGTCCATCATCCTTGGAACGAGTTGCAACCAGGCAATCCTCTCAAGGAGGGGCAAGACAAAACCAAACAGTCAAGCTTGCGGGACCAGAGATGATCGAGGAGGTTTGCTCCATTAGGCTCCCTGTACCACTCCGCAAAGTCAGAGCTCCAAGTCAAGTCTTTGTACCCTAAGGTCAGAAGGGCACAAGGCTAAAACATTTTAGTGAGTGAGAGAAGCCACTCTGCTGGAGAAGCAAGGGCTTTGGGAGTCCGGGCAGTGCCCGCCATCCCTGTTCAAGACGAGAGTCAAGGGGGCTCTGGAGACTCTTCTTGCCATTTTGCAGATGGAAAACTGAGACCTAGTGGAGGAAGAGGAGCAACTAGCTTGGGGTTCACTGAATACAGCAGACACCTCAGCCCAGGGCCCTCAGAAGGGCAGTGTGTGCCCATGGAAACTCAGAGAATCTGAGCGAGGGTGTCTGCCTCCTGGGATCCAGTTCATTTTTCAAGTGTCTGCCCTTTGGGTCATGTTTGGTCAACAGTTTTTGCTGCTGGTACACACTTTAAAACCTTGATCCTTCAAGCAAAGGCTCAGAAAATCAGAACCTTGGCAAAGAACTCGACTCAGAAGGCCATATGAAAAAAAGCAATAAAAACCACTTGGGGAAAGGAGGAGGAGGAAGGAATCAATAAATAAAAGGGGAAACAAAAAGATAGACACAACCAAGGGTCAGTATTTGAAAATAAAGTGACGTTGATAGCCAGACTACCTCAGACATGCCCAGTCTCGTCTGAAAAGACCAATGAAGCAGACAGACCTAAGTCCAGGTTTAAAACAAATCCCATAGATATATCAAGATAAATAGGTCCAGGCTGAAGGCCATGTCTGGGACCATGGTCCAGCTGCAGCTGAGTTCAGTGCTGATGTCTGTGGCCAGCATCACCACAGGGGGCCAAAGAAACCATGTGTGATGAAATCAGAGGGCCATGTTGAGCCAGCCCTGCCCTCGCTGACCCTGGGAAAACTGGCCCTGCTTCTCACTGGACACTGTAGCAACAGAGCTGGCCCTGACCCTCACGGGAGAGCTGGCTCCTGTATTTGTGAGAGAAGGCCCCAACCTACACCACAGGCGAAGGAGAACCGACCTTGAAGGCAAGAGCGTGGTGGTGGTGGGGGCTTGACCAGTTCAGCTACCACCCAGGCCCACAGCCAGGGCTTGGGTTGGCCCACCCTAACATCTACTCCACCTAAGACATGCTGAAGCACATAAAGGGACTGGTCCCATGGAACGATACCCACGGGATATCCCAGAGGAGTTTCAGTGAGGATCCAGTCACGATGGTGAACCAGAAACCAGAGGCCTTGAACCACCAGTGGCTCATTGCATGAATATCTGCTAGTAAAGCTGATTGGACAAAGAGTGTACTGTGTGACACACCACTCCCAGTGCCACCAGGACGAATGAAGCCGTGTTGGGGAGGTGGGAAAGATGGAGAAGGGAAGAAGCTTTTTGTTTTGTTTTGGTTTGGTTTGTTCTTGTTCTTACTGGTTTGTTTGCTTGCTTGTTTTGTTTTATTTTGGTTTGATTTTTAAAAATCTTCTTTTTGGAAGGGCACTGTAGGGATGAGGGAAAGATAAGGGGGGTTTGGGAGGTAGGCAGAATTAGGGTGCATGATGTGAAATTCTTAAAGAATCAATACGAAATTATGTTAAAATTTTAAAAAGAAGGAATGAACAAAGATATAATTAAAATAATAGAAAATAATATTCATAAAGAAGATATGAACTGCATACTTATAAATATGAAATTCTGGACAAAAGGTTTCATCTTCTAGGGAAACATAAATTACCATAATTAACACAAGAGCAGCTAGAAAATACCAGCGGCCTCATAATCTTGGGAGAAGTAGAACAAATGTCTTTATTAAACAATAAATGCCTCGTTTACTTAGCTTCCTGAGCAAGTTTTTATTTGTTCTTGTTTGGGGAAAGTTGCTTTAAATCTTCACGGGATATATTCTTATGTTATTAAATGCCCTAGTCTATAAACCAAGAGAGTCTTCCCAATTCATTCCACCAACCTGGCCTAATTGTGATGTAAGCACTTAGCAGACACAGCAGAAGAATTAAGAGTTAAAGGTCAGTATCATGACTCAGTCACATGGTACTATCAACAATGGTAGCAAATGCCCACTATCACACCAACTGAGCAACTCGGAGAGGACCAAATGAGTTTTATTCCAAGTATGAAAGGATGGTTCAATATCAAAATATTGGTTAGAACTTCTTATCACTATTTAAAAAAACTGGCTGTATGAAAGAGATGGAAAAGACATTGGCTACTATCCAAACTTCTTTCTTTATTTGTTAGTAAATAAGATCAAAATACACTCTGGTCTTACACTGATTTTTAAAATAGTCAATATTTTATATCATACTTCATCGTTGAAACACTTGGAGGATTTCCTATCAAAGCCAAGAATGTGACAAGGAAATTTAGTAGCAAGGGAAATTATTCTGAAAGTTTCAAGCAACACAATAAGACAAGAGGAGTTACTGGAGGATGCAGGGAAATGGCAACCAGAACTAGCCAGCAGGATTTGCTTTGGGCCTGGAAAAGTAGCTTCCCTGCTAGAGCCAGTGAAAGAGCTGGTGGGACTGTCAAGTCATGGATGGGTGTCCATAGGTATCAGCCTTAAAGACTAGCTCCCACCACCTTTGACATTAAGAAGTCTTCAGCTTAGTTTTCCATGGCTTCCTCAATCTGAGCTTCCCCAGCTCCGTCAACACCTGCCAACCTGCCTGCACCCTCAGAGGGTTCCCATTTCAAGCAGCCTTCCTCAGGTTCCTATCCATTTGACGTCCAGTCCAGCCCCAAGTCATTTGCAGGAGTCCGCTTTTCCATACAGCCTTTTCTGGTCCTTCAAAAGGTTTCCTGTCCCCTATCCCAGAGCAATGGCAACACACTGGAGGGGAATGGACAAAGCTGAGGTGATGAGATTTTAATGACAGAACTGTCTTTGCTTTGCCACTGGACACTCTCGACACGTTAACACCATTGTCCTAACAAGGGTGCGAAAGGGGAAGGTGGAGGAAGGGTGGATAAGTAACCTATCCACAATGGCCCTTCCAGCAGGATGCAGAGCTCAGCTTTGAGTCCAGGGCTCTCTGGCCTTCAGCCTGAACCTCTACTGACACTGAGGGGTGCTGGGACTGTGGGGAGCAGCGAGAAAGGGTGGCTGGCAACTGGGAGGGCGAGTTGGTAAGGTGGACAACAGGACCGGATGAGCAGGTGACACAGCAGACGGGAAGGAGTCCTTTGACAGGCCACTGGAAGTCACAACGGAGATGGCTGTCAGTCTCCAGGGAAGAAGCCATGTGCTGCCCAGGACAGGGCTATATGACACTGGACACACAACACTCACTAGCACTCAGGAAGGGGAAGACACAAAGACCACCCATGGTCCTTTTGTCCCAGTCCCACCTCTGTGGGACCCTGGGCAAGTCAGCCTACCGCTCTCTCCAGCCTCAGTTTCCCTAACTTTAAAAAGACTCCCCAGTTCAGTCTTTCAGAGCCCCTGAAGCTCTTGCTGGCCTAAGTGTGCACATGTATGAAGGGCTATGGGCATGAAGTTGTACGTGGTCATAGCCTACTGCAGGTGTGTAGCACTGCCCAGAGGGCTATAGGTACGCCTTGGGCTGCTGGAAGCAGGTTCTTCCCCAGTGGGACTTGGTGCTAGCTCCGGCCTTGTCGTCACACCAGCTAGGCTCATTCTTTCCCTTTCCGACAGTGTGCCCTGTGAGAAGGTGGCAAATGGTGACGTGTGCTCTACCAGGAACCCTGCCACTGAGTCTCTTGGTTCCTAGGGGCTCCTCTGTGTAACCCTGTAGCTATGAGCACTCTCAGGAACACACAGTTGTTGGGAAAATTGAGGAAGTCAGACTGATGGCTTTTTGTGTCATCTCAACTTTCTGTCCTTCTGCCAGGGACCAGTACCAGTCAGGATGGAGGCTGTTGATGGACACTATCCATCTTACCTTCATCACTGACAAATTCCATATGGACCAGGGCAGAGGACTGCCTCCAGCTTAATGTGTTAGAGCAGCCTGCAGAGGAGCGAGGAGAGAGCACCAACTCCCGCTGCCAGCCCTGCTTTACCGCTGACTCCGTATGGCTCTGGGAGACTCTGCACCACTCCGAACCCCAGTGTCCTCATCTACAAAGGGCAACACTTTATACCTTTCCTGCTGCCGTCTTGAAAAAGAAATGATGACGGGACTCCAAAGAAGTAGCAAGGGCATAACCACATTCAAAAATTAGGGAAATTGAAAGGAATGGTTTCTAGCTCTCCTTATTGAACAGAGAGGGGTTTTCTGCCCCCTGGGGCCTCAGTCATATACCTTAGCCTTGGACAACAGAGTACCAGTAGGTACTCCCCAGGCATGACTTGATGCATGAGTGTGTGTCTGGGTGTGGCGCGGTGTGCTTCTGCTGTCGCCATGAGAACATGTCTCACCTAGCCTCTCATCCAAGAAGCAGGGAGATAAGAGTAGAGAATGACTCATCCTCCCCTGATTCAGCCACTTCCTGCTGACCCCCTCCCCCAAAAAGGCGTAAGCAAGACAAGCGATTTACTGGTCCTGCATTGCAGTCTGGCCTACTAAGCCTCTGAAAATTGATATAAGATTTCTGTGTAAGATCTATTGTTTTTATCCATATTCTCTAATGCAAACACACTTCCTGGGGCCTCCAAGGACCCCAGTCTGAATCCAATCAGAGGCTGGACACATCCTGGGGAGGAAACACAGAAAGAATCCAAGGCTTAGCTTTGCCATGTTGGCCTCTGAGGACTCTCCTGGCCTGGAGCATGCAATGGGCATTTCCCCTGTTGCCTTCTCTATCATTTGCCTCCATCAGTACAAAGCAATTAATAAGATACTAAGCTCTTGCTTAGCTGATCCAGAATCAACATCTCCAAACACAGCACGACACAAAGGGCTCATGTTTATGCCCCTTCTCACCAAGGAGGTTTTAAAATGAAAAGAAAATGAAGATGACCATAGCATGAGAGAAAATATTTTCAAATCAATTTTCTCATAAAAGGCTTCATCTAGGATATATAAAACATCAGAAATTAATGAGAGAGAGAGAGAGAGAGA
>JAQHUG010000048.1:4840954-4869672 GCA_028555095.1 Dicrostonyx torquatus
AGAGAGAGAGAGAGAGAGAGAGAGAGAGAGAGAGAGAGAGAGAGAGAGAGAGAGAGAGGAATTCCAAATGAGCAAAGGACTTTCATAGGCACATGGATGAAAAGGAGCAATGGAAGCCCAGATTAAGCTGCCGGGCGCCTTGGCCATTAGGGAAATGCAAATCAAAGCCATAGTGACAGTGTTTCTCCCCTATCAGGACATACGCATTTTAAAGACAGGATATCATCTTCCATAGGTGAAGAAGCCTGGAGTTTTTGTCTTCCGCTGGAGGGCAATGTAAAATGGTACGTGTACTTCAGAAAGCCTGGCCGTTCCTCAGAAGACTGGACATAGAGCTCCCACATGACCCAGCAATTCCACGAGTTGTACGGCCAATAGAAATGGGACCAAGTGCCCCTGTGAAAACCCGCCTGTGAGTTCATAGGAGCTCTGCTTGTAATAGCTCAGTACCCGCCAGCTGACAGATGCCAAAAGTCTCTGGATGAAGGACAGCGAAAGGTGTGTGGATATATATGGATGAACACATGAAGGGAAGGCACCAGACATTTTGGAACGCATCTAGGGAGAAAGCAGGGTTGGGCCAAGGCAAGCCACAGCTGCCCTGAGGAGCATGGCCGCCAGAGGGCAGCCTTTCCTCCAGGGAGGAAAGGCTGGGTCAGCGCTGTGAGGCTAGGCCTCAAGAGCCAGGAAGCCCCCATATGCAATTCTCCTTTCACACACCCTCCACAGTTACCTCTGGAGCCAACTCTAGACCTCAGAATGTGGCAGGGAAGGGTTACATCTGGAAGACACATGGGCCTGAGTTCAAATCTTACCTCCACTACTTACTACCTGCATGATTTTTCAGGAAAGTAATAAGATTATCTGAGTCTTTTTACAATTGGAAAAATAGTACTTTTAGGGACTGAAACAATGGCACTCTTTATGACCGTTTTCAAAGTCTAGGAATGCTTTGCAGTCCCTCTCGTGCAGAGGTGGGATGTATTTTCCCTCACCTTGACTCTGCGTGCTGGACACTGGCCAACCAAAAGAGCCACAGCTTTTCTCTGAGGCGTGCTTTGGAGCAGGACTTCTCATGCCAATATTCAATGCCAGCTATGCTTGTAGCATGGGCAATGCTCTAAGTACCGTTTGTGTTCTGTAGATAAACATTTATTTAACCCTCAACACCTTCGTAAAACAAGCTCTCTTGCCGGCCATTACAGACATGAGAATAAGGATGCAGAGGTTAGGTTTAGGCATTTGCCCAAGTTCATGCAGTTGGTAAGGAATGGAGCCACACCCAAACCCTGGACATTCTGAACACCAGATCCCTCAACACCCCCTCCCAATCCCACACCCTGACTCTTGTCCTCCTTCTGCCTCTGGATTGGAACTCTCCAGAGATCAAGAGCTACTGTTGTCCCTACCTTGCCTGCCCTGGCTTGGCGGGAAGGAGGTGCAGAAAGTGCCTGTCAAGATTATCTTAACCCAATGATTCAGTTCTGCTCGGCCAAAGGAACCATGGCTCCCTCTTACCCACATCTCAGAGGCTCTTCCTTGCTACCTCTGTACAATGACCAGGCCTGGCTTACCAGTTTCTGCTCAGATACAACTTTTTCTTCCACCCAGCCCCTTCCTAGGTAGTCTGTGTGTATACTAATGGGGGGGGGTTGAATCCAATTAACTTCAAATTTAGCTCATAATGAACTTATCTCATTTTGCTACCAGCTCGGTTCTCATCGTGTGGCAGTAATTAACCACTGGGGGTTGTCACTCTTAGACACATGACACAAAACTCCTCCAGCCCTTGCTTCAAGCCCTTGCAGAATTCATTACTCTGACAGTGTGCAAAGCCTTCACTTTGAATGCCATGGGACACAGACTCAACTCCCCCTCCACCTACCTGACGGTGAGTGGGAGGGAGAGACAGGACGGACATGCCACTCCATTCTCAATGGAGAGGCAGTCATTAACTGTTAATGGGTTTGGGCTGGGGTAAGCAGACAGGAAGCTAGTGAGATGAAGCCTTGGCCAAGAGAGGGGCTGCTGTCCTTGGTCCTGACAACCCCGGGTAGACAGGAAGGAGGTCTCTGCATGTAGCCCACCCCAGCTATAAAGGACTATGGTGGAACCAGTTGGAAAAGGTTCTTCCCATGCTAACACCCTATGAGTTGGTGTCCTCTATCTTGGGACAGATAGAGAGGCTGGTGCTGGCTGCTGCCAAGAGCGTCTGCCTGATACCGGCGCACAGCGCCCCCCTCCCCCGAGCCTCTGAGCTGCACCTGGTAAAAAGAGGTTAAAAGTCAGTCTTGTCGTGTGTCCAGGAATAAAACCTCTTGAAGGAGATGGGGCTGCTCAGACAGGAGTAGAGGGAGTTCTGCTTTTCATATAGTTCCCTTTCATCTGGAATATCTTGACTATGTCAATGCTAATAACTAATGTGATCTTAAAATTTAAAAACATAATTTTCGCAAGCATTTATAATAAAATTTATTTTAAAGTTAGAAAAAACAAAACTAAAATAAATATATATCCTGAAGAACAAAGAAAATATGTCCAAATGTTTAGTACCCAGATTTCCAATTTCCCACCATTACCCCTCTGAAGTCCCATCTGACCCCACCTCACCAGCAGCAGCTCCATCCACTACCAGGCCTGGCTAGAATCAGGACTGTTAACCGGGACCAGGAACCTGCCAGAGATGAAAGCCCCTGATGGTGGAGAAGGCCAAACAAAGCACAGACAGCACTCAGGAAGCCAGGGGTAGGTAGGAGTCAGTGAGCTTCCGGGGGCCACCCTGCCTATTCATTTCTGTGGGTGACACTCTTAGCTTCCTGTCACTCTGGCTTCAAAGTGAGAAAATTTTTTTTTATGAAAATGAGACTCCCCTTCACACCTAGTCAGTCTCTGAGCCCTCCTGACTCTCTGTCCCCTGCTCCATGACACCGACTTGCCCTGCATCACACTGCCTCTCCCTTTGTCCCACCATTCTGGCAGCTGCTCCCAGACATCCCTGCCCTCGTTCCAAAGCCTTCTTTGACCTAACTAAAGAGTGCAAAGGCAGATCACTTGTTCCTGTCCCATTCTGTCATCACCAGGACTGCAGATACTTCTTCCTCCCTCAGGGTTGCTCATGGTGTCTTACCAGAAGCCCCCTTCTCACAGCCACAAGAATCCTTGCTCTTATGAGTTGAGGAATATCCCTCACAACTTAAATAACAGGTCATAAAGATGGGCCATGTACAGGGCCCCTCAGTGTCCCAGGGCATTCCTTGGTAGCAGACCAAAGGTCGTATCCGTAAGAGAACGCTATGTGTAAGTTGAGCTCTGACTCAGTGAAGGCACAGGCTAACGTGGATTTCCACTGGCTAAGGGAGATAATCTCCCAGGTTTGGCAGAGAGGCCTCATAGAATATTAACCAGTTATGTTTTCAACCTAGCTCTTACGCTGATATATTTTTTAAATCCTTCTCTTAAGGAACTGGAAGAGCAGCTCAGTGATAGGTTGCTTGCCTAGCATACACCGGCCCTGCATTCAATCCCCAGCATTCCCCACCCACAAATATTATTTATTTATTTCGTTGGTTTGCTTTTAAGGCAGGGTTTCTCTGTGTTTCCTGGGTGTCATAGAACTTGCTTTATAGACCAGGCTGACCTTGAACTCAGAGATCTGCCTGCCTCTGCCTCCCAAGTGCTGGGATTAAAGACATGTGCTACTATTTCTGACTTTTTTTTTCTTAAAAAAATTTAGGGGGCTCAGGAGATGCCTCAGTAGTTAAGAGCACTAGCTACTCTTCCAGAGGACCTGGGTTTGAGTCGTAATGCCCATGCAGCTATGGAGGCCCACAACCATCTGTAACTTCACTTCCAGGAAATCCAATGTTCTATTATGGCCTCTGTAGATACCAGGCACACAGATATGTGGTACACAGACATCCCTGTAGGTAAAACACCCACATACGAAATAAAATGAGATGATTTACATTTATTTTTTGCTCACGAGTGCTTGTGTGAACAGGCATGCCACAGCATGTGTATGGTAGTCAGGGGACAACTTGTGGAAGCTGATTTTCTTTTCCCACCATGTATTCTAGGTCATCAGACTGTGTGTGCCATCTCTCCAGTCCACAAAGAAGATTTAAAAAGGCCTTTCCTGATCAAGGGTATAAATTCCTGTTTCTCAAGTAGTCTTGAAACAAGTAAATTTCTCAACTAGTTAATAAATAGAAAAAGATCTTCATTTTATATATTGTCAGTTTTCTATTGGTATAATATTCATGCTATGGCTTGGGTCAGTGTCTGTTAAGGGTCCCTGTGCTTTGTCCCCAGCGTGGCACTGTTGGAGAAACGGTGAGACTGCAGCAAAGTCGGACCTAGGGGAAGGTCCTTAGGCTATTTGGGGCATGTCTTTGAAGGGGACTGTGGGATTCTGGCTTTTTTAGATTTTACTTCCTGGTCATTATGTAAAGTGCCCTCCATACACACTCCACACTGCTGTGATCCAACATCCCCCACTAGAGGCTCAAGGTGGCAGGTCCACTGGATCCTTGGCTGGGAACTGCGGTTCTACAAACTGAGTACACATCTCTCTGGAAGTTATTTTTCCCTAGTATCTTGTTACAGAAATTATGGCTAAAACGATTACGTTTTTAACCTTTCAAAAGTGTCTTTGCTATCTATTGTAGGAGCCATGCCTGAGACAGTGGTATGAGAGGAAGGTTTTTAGCAAGATGGACAACTGCCACTTTGGGGGAAATGACAGAGAAATACCAGGGACTTGGAGAGGGAACAAGGCCTGTCGCACAGCCTCTCATGTGAGCCTGCACACAGTGAGCACAGCGCTGGCTCACAGCCCCCACTGGCAGCTGAAATGTACAAATGGACTGCTCAGAAGTCCCTCTTCTTTTGAACTTGTCACTATCAAAGATGTGCTGTTTCACAGGGGGCCCTGCTGTAGCAACCCATCTCGGCCAGCTAATTGAAATGAGCTATCACAGGAGGTCTGGCGGGCTCCTAATGACAGGCTTATTAGCCGTTAGTTTAGGAGTGTTTATCTAGAAACAATAAGCCTACGTTTCTTTTTCTAAAATTACTAATTTCTCACATGTAACTAATTCTGACTGGCCTGTCTCTTACTAGGCAGACTAAAAGTGTGGCCTGGGTCTGTAGAGCTGGAAGGACAAATACGAGCGCTCAGGAAGTAACTGGGCACCATTTACTTTTCCATCTCCAGTCCTCCCAGCCCTTCATCTGGGCAAACCTCAGCTACTTCTCCACAGTTACTGGGAGCTGTGCCCTCTCCCCAGTCCTGTGTTTTGGGAATTTTTCTTTGTTTTGTTTATTAATTTTGTTTTTGTTTTTGAGATAGTACTCTGTTCCCAAACACTAAAATCACTAAGTAGCTGAGACTGGTCTTGAACTCCTCATCCTCCTGCTTCTACTTCCAAGTGCTGGGATTATAGGTGTGCACTACTATACCTGGCTAGTTAGTGTGTGTGGTCGGAAGGTACTGGAGATTAAACCCAGAACTTGCATGTGCTAGGCAAGATGTACCTCTGAGCCCTTGTGTTTTGGTTTTGAGAGAGAGAGTGACTTCCATCTGCCTGGAGTTTTAGAGCAGATGCGGGGCTTAGTCAATATTCTTGTGCACCTTTGTGGCTTCCTCTTGTAACTGCTTCACCGGTAACTGTTGATCCAACACAGTGAATGGCAGAAGGCATATCTCCGACTGGCAAGGCCAACAAGCAGCCCCACCACACCAGTGGCTCTGGGCCTTTCTGCCAAGACCAGCCCTGATTCAGGAAGATGAGGGGTTTGTGTTTGCAGAAGGAGGAGCCACAAGGCAACTAGGAGCTGATCCAGTCACTCATTCATGTAGTATCTGAAATCTACTCAGTGATGCTCCTGAGTGCCCCAGAGGACACGAGAATAGTCCTTGTAACAACCAAAACATCATGCACGTAGCTCTTACTGAGTTCCAAGCACAAGGGCTCTATGTGTACATTCTATTTGACCATCACAACCATTCTGGGAGATGGAAAACTTTGCAATCCTTAGTTTGAAATAACATACTCAGATAGTAAGGGTGTGTGGTAATTACACTGTAACTGGCCTCCATAATCTCATAGGGAGTGGCACTATTAGGAGATGTGGCTTTGTTGGAGTGGGTGTGGCCTTGATGGAGGAAGTGTGTCACTGTGGGGCTGGGCTTTGAGGTCTCCTGTGCTCAGGATAACGCCTAGTGTCTTGGTCAACTTCCTGTTGCCTTCAAGATGTAGGACTCTCAGATACCACCCCAGCACCACATCTGCCTGCACAGTGCCATGGCTCCCCGCCATGATGATAAAGAACTGAACCTCAAGCCAGCCCCAGTTAAATGTTTTTCTTTATAAGAGTTGCTGTGGTCATGGTGTCTCTTCACAGCAATAAAACCCTAACTAAGACAGGGTGAGTTGCATGTTGATCTAAACCTCTCTGCCCACACCATGAGTCTCATATGTTCTGTTTCAATAGATGAACCTCAAAATACAAAATGTACCTTCTCTTTAACTAGCAGTTCTGATTCTAAGATTTACCATGGAGATACACAGCAAAATGCAATAAGACTTGCATTTAATTAGGAAAAAAAGGGAGAAGGAATTTGAATGTGGGGATTATGGAACGATCTCCAACATATATTATTAAATGTACAAAACAAAGTGCAAAAGAGGATTCTGTACTATATACTTTTATCTCTGCCAGTAAAAACTAATGGATAAGAGCCATGCGCTAAGAGACAAATAAAATGTTAAGGTGATATATATTTACACAAATCTGAACAAGAAAGCTGAGATTGGCAAGGAAGAAGCTTATTTTTCATTTTATACTTTCCTTTACAGTTTAAATATTTAATCACATGAATGTATTACCTTCTATTCTAAATTAACATTTTGATTTAAAATTAACTTTTTTTCCTTAAGAGCCAGACAGTATCCATTCCCCAAGGGGTCCACTCACAGTCTAGAAGGAGAATGATATTTAAGACACATGAAGTTGCTGTCCCTTGTTTTGGAACTGAGCTCTCATAGGAGAAAGTCCTTGCTTTCCAGGATGGCCTTGTGATGCCAAGAGCATCTTGGCCATGTCACTTATACAAGTAACAAATACTTATCCAAAATTCATCAGGTCTGTCCACACCAGTATCCATTGTTCAGTGGTGGCCTGTCTTGCCTACCTGGAATACCCCAGGCGACAATGTCAGCCTCTTTCCGTGTGGTTATGAACAGCCAAAAGAAAGGTCTAAGGCCAGCTCTGAGTCCTTCCTGCCTCCAACTCTGGAAAACCTAATCTTCAGAGGCACATCACTCTGACAGACTTGGTGTCTTAGTTTCCCAGGCTCCCACTAACGTATTATGAGCAGCAGAGTAAAAAGTGGGGAAGGAGACTTTTGACCTGCTCACGCTGCCGTTAGGAAGAGTGGCGGGTGAGTGCCAAGGACAGTGTGTTGATTACTTTCCTTATTGCTGTAGCAAAATACCTGGAAAAAGCAACCTGATGGCTCACCGGGTGAGAGTCCCGTCCCTCATGGCAGGAAGTCACGGTGGCAGAGCATGAAGGAGCTTGACAGATTACTTCCACAGTCGGGGACCAGAGAGAGATGAACACTGGAGCTTAGCTCAGCTCTGCTTTTATCCAGTCCAGGGCCCCAGACCACGGGATGGTACTGCCCACACTTAAGGTGGGTCATCCCATCCAGAACACTGCTCCCAGACATGCCTGAGGTCTGTCTGCTCGGGCATGACCCTAGGGCCAGTCAAGCTGGCAATCAGTATTAACCATCACATTTGGAGATAGGGAAATGATAGGAGTAGATACAGAGCCCAAATGTCATGGGTCAAGGTAATTAGTGGCAATACCAGCAACTGCCCACAGTCTCCCAAGGCCTCATTGCTGTATGGGACATCAGTCATGCTAGTCACAGGAAAAGTGTGGGTGAGGTCATGAGAAGTAGGGCACGTTTTGCCTTCCAGCCTGGCTGCGCATCTCTGAACAAGACTTGTATAGACAAAGAAATCTGGTAAGCCACCCACCCCATAGCTGTCATTAACAAATGATGAAAAGTTCTTTGCAAGGGGTGGCACCAGGACACACTTCTGTGAGGTTAGTTTGCTGATAGGTGCCAACCACACCCCTTCTCCTATATGTTCCTGTCCAGACCAAGACATCTCCAAGCTTCTGGAGAACTAAACTACATCTTTGCCTCTTTTTTGTTTATTTGTTTTGTTTGAGAGAGAAGCTGGTCTCAAACTCACTGTGTTGCTGAGGTTAGCCTTGAACTCCTGATCTCCGTGTGCTGGAATTACAGATGTGGGTCACCATGCTTGACCCCCTTTGGTCTTTTGACATTTCAGAATCACACAGTTGCTAGCCTAGACTGAAGAGGACAAGGTTGCTGAGTGTCCTCTTGCCCAGGGCTGCCAGTACTGCTGTCACCTATTTCCCATACTCCTCTGCCCACTCCTAGTAGCTACTGCTGCTGTAGAACACACTCCCCAGACCTAAGGTTGTAGGACAGCCTGTCCTCCCGGGAGATGGCATCCGTATCTAATACATTATTGCTAAATGAAAAAAATGAAGGCACAGTATACACAGAGTTCCCAGGAAGATGTCTAGATTCAAGAGCATTCCATTTGTGCAAGGTAGGTGGCAAGGCATGGTGGTTAGGGACAATGGCCTGGGACTGTGGTCTCCATTAAGCTCCTGGCTCCAAGTCTGCTAGCCCGAATTGGAGTGTGGTTCCAACCAAGTTGCTTCTCCACATCCCAGCTTCAAATTCATAAAATGAAGAACCTTCTATCTGCCTCATAGTATTGTCATGTGGATTAAATGAACACGTGTGCACACAACACTGTGCCAACTCAGCATGCCCACTCATGACGCCGCTGTTGTCACCTATGGCTCCATGACTCTGCAGTTACTCTCAGTCTGTCCATATTGGTCTCAGAAGTTCCATTCTGTTTATGCTGGGTCACTTTGGAAACCTTCCATTGGTCCTCAACACTTATATGGCTAAGTACACACTTAGTTAAAAGAATTTTATAGACAACCTACTGAGACCCAAACCCCAGCTCTGCCACTTACTAGACTTAGGAAAGGCAATAGCCTCTTGTCTTTACTGACAGCTGGCTGGGGGAGAGGGAGGCTTCAGCTCTGTTGGGAGCTGCAGACCCCTGGCCCTCGACTTTCTTTGTATGCTGGAGTGAACTGAGCAAAACACCTGTGCCTGCAGCTGCTCTGAGCCTGCTGAGTCTGCAGCTGAAAGATCCCGAGAGCTGGGAACACCTAAGGATCCCTATATAAGCTGCCCCTGGGCACAATAAAGGTTCACATTCTTGTACTGAGGATGGCCCATGTCCGTGTCTCTCTCTGTCTGTCTCTGTCTATGTGTTTTTAAGTCTCTCAGCCCAGTTCCCGGCTCACGTATTATCTTGTAGTGGCACAGGCATTACAGGACCACTTAGGGTTTTTACACAGCTCCTCTTTGCTGGGATAGTCAGGAGGCTTGACTGAGACTCTCCGCATGACCAGCCCTTCCTTATACATACCCCCTTTATGCTGTGCCGCTGCCAGGTTGGGACCTGTGTTCATCAGGTGATGGTAGAACTGGAGGCCACTGAATGGAGAGGGACCTACTGCTTCTTCCAGTGTGCAGAGCCTTGGGAGCCACTCACCCTTGTCCCACAGTGATGCAGCCTGTGCTTTGCATGCACTGTGGCAGGAGAGCCCACACTGAGCATGCACTGTGGCCAGAGAGCCTGTGCTGAGCATGCACTGTGGCCGGAGAGCCTGTGCCAAGTGTGCACTATGGCCAGAGAGCTCTTGGAACTGAGTGTGCACTAACTGTGGCCAGAGAGCCTTCACCGAGCATGCACTGTGGCCGGAGAGCCTTCACCGAGCATGCACTGTGGCCAGAAAGCCCACACTGAGCATGCACTGTGGCCGGAGAGCTTGTGCTGAGCATGCACTGTGGCCAGAGAGCCTGTGCCGAGTGTGCACTGTGGCCGAAGAGCAGTGTGGACATTGGGGAGCTCCCACTGTCTATCAGACACTCTGACTTGAGTGCATTGGACCATTCAGTCATCCCCACATTCCTACAGAAGAGCGTAACCAGGTTGTTGTTATTTAGGTGCTTAGTTCCTGCCACTGATAGCATTGGGCATGCGTCAGTTCCTTCATCTACAAACTTAGACTCGTAAACAGGAACGAAGACTGCATACACATAAAGCCTGTGAAAATGCCCATAAATATCAGTTAGGCTGGTTTTACACCTAGTGCATCAATGTAGGGATGCTGGGACAGATTTAGTAATTTGCCTAAGGTTGCATAGGCAGAAAACGACCAGGTTAGGAGTGATGAGGATTGGACTTAGGACCCCAACAGCCTGTACTCTTAGCCACCAAGGTCTTTGCTCTAGTCTAGCATAGATCAAGCATGGTGGGAGGGGTCTGCTGGTCCTTACAAGCTAAGGAGTGAGGACAGAGCTGGAGGATCACATGCAAAGCCCACTGAGGCTGAATCAGCCTGGGCCGGAGAGTGAGAAAGCCCACCACTCCCTTACTATACCTCAGGTATGTTCCCTCTCCTCTTGGAACTTCCTGCCTTGGAACCCGGAACCCTGGTCTGCTTACCTAGCAGTATATCAAATAATACTACAGAAATATCAAAGGACTCAGGAAAAAGCCAGTAGGTAAAGTTCCACACCACTGACACATGTTGATCTCTTGTAAGGGACTTGGGTCCACCCTGAACCAGCCTCA
Organism: Dicrostonyx torquatus; assembly: GCA_028555095.1. Taxonomy (NCBI): domain Eukaryota; kingdom Metazoa; phylum Chordata; class Mammalia; order Rodentia; family Cricetidae; genus Dicrostonyx; species Dicrostonyx torquatus. The sequence continues at coordinate 4,851,733 of JAQHUG010000048.1, forward strand.
CAACACATCCTTGTCACATCCTGAGGTCTAGATGTCAGTGTCACAGAGCCCTGCCTGGAGGCGGGCACATCTGCGCAATGCTGACATCTGACACAACCTACTCTCTCCTTCATCTCTTTCCCCAATCCAATTAGTAAGGCCAGCACTGGTAAGCAACGCCAAGAGTAAGAGGAGGGCTGGGCAGATATGCTGCTCGCCAAAGAAAACCAAGCCTGCCCTGCAGGGGCACCTCCTAGGGGGCGTAGCAAATGAATGTGCTGCAGATAACACCCATTAAATCACACTGCTGGGCTGGCATTGCAGGCAGCCGAAGCATGGCCCTCCCCTCCCAGAGAAGCAGGTATGGACAAGGTTTGACGTCACAGCATTCCTGCTTGCTGTCAGAGCCCCAGCATCACTCAGATTCCTGCTTGCAAGTCCCTGCCAGTTCAGATCTTGGTGTCTCTTGTGAAACGTAGAAAATCAATCACCCCTGCTCTGACCTGCTTCCCTCATGGGTCATCAGGAGGCACAGGTGGGATCACAGAAGGGACAGTGGTTTGGGCAGTGCAGGGATGGGAATTTACCATGTGGGGAGGAAGGGACATGGGAGTCACTGTCCTGAATTTGATTGTTGTCTACTCCCCAACTAAAGCCCACAGCAAAGGAAACTAGCTTAGAGAGGCAGAGGCAGAGGTCACGGCCCTGGTCTCATGACAAGCAAGAGTGGAGCAGCTGGACAAAGTGGGACACATTTGTGATCCCTGCATTTGGGATGTAGAGGTAAGAAGATTAGGAGTTCAAACCCAACCTTTGCTTTATGACCTGGATATATAGACTCAGAAAGAGAGAGAGAAAAGACAGAGACAGAGAATTCTGGGTTTGACCCCACAAGACCTCCTACTGAAGGAGTTCTTTTGAGTCCAGAAATTCAAGACCAGCCTAGACAACATAGTTAGACCCCCATTTTAAAAAGCTCACTAAAACGTCTTTAAAGGCTTTAGCAGTGCTGGAGATGACTAAATGCCTGTTCTGTGAGCTGTGAAGACACAGCAAAGGTACAGCCTTGTGCAGAGAGCCAGCCTAGCCAGGCCTGGGTTCTAGAGCCACTCTGCACGTCTCTGCACCCATGGCCTCCCTTTGCTTTCTCTAGCTCCCTCCCACGTCCACTTCCTTCCACTCCTCAAGCTTAGGAAATTGGCATTGAGTTTGTCACTAGTCTGGGGCTTGGGGTCCCAGATGAAATGAGCCGGAAAGCATTTTGTTTGTTTGTTTTGTTTCTTTTGGTAGCAACCCCAAGAATCTTGGTATCTCCTTGGACTCTGCAGACACACAGCCAAGTAAGCAGGGTCTCTGGAGCCTTCTGGAAGCCACTGGGCAGGGAGAGATGGGGTAACACACAGAGAGACCTGATAGAGAAGGATCTGCCATTGCCCTCTGCCTCTGTGCTACCAACAAATGACAGCGTGCCTCTAAGCCTCACTTATTTGTCTATTTCATGTTGGTGTATCACTGAGGGAACGTATGCATGATCTTGTGTGTGTGCACATGAGTGTGCTTGCTTGTGTGTAAGCCAGAAGTCAACCTCTGCTGGTGTTCCTCAGGAGAAACTACACACTTTCCCCCCTAATTGCTTGTGTGTGTGCATGCATGCATGTGTGCGTGCATGCGTGTGTGCATGTGTGTGTTTATGTGGCACAGTGCATGTGTGGATGTCAAAGTACAACTTTCAGGAGTTGAGTTTCTCTTTCCATGATGTAGGGCTCAGGGATTGAACTCAGGTCGACCAGCTCTGTGACAAGCACCTTTACTGGCTGAGCTATCTCACTGGCCTTACCTTTTATTTTAATTTTTCCTTTTGAAACAAAATTCCTTAGTGGGACCTGGGACTTGCTTGCCAGTGGGCATCAGAGGTGGGTTTGTCCCTTCCTCCCTGACTCTGGGATTACAAGCACTCACCACCACTCGAGGCTTTTCCTGTGTGTGCTGGGGAAAGAATCATGCCACCTGCATGGCAAACATTCTCTGATGGCGCCCTCTCCTTAGTCCTCAACCTCACTTCATACACCTGCAAAAGTGAGCAAGCCGTGGTTTTGCCTTCTGGAATTTCCAGGGTTGGAGCTAGAGGAAGGAGGTGTGTGTGTGTGTGTGTGTGTGTGTGTGTGTGTGTGTGTGTGTGTGTGTGTACAGAGAGGGAGAGGGAAGAGGGTTCTCCAGTGTGCCGTCAGCGTGAGTTAGGTTTTGCTTTGGGAGGTGTTAGGCATTTAAGACAGAGCCTTGCTATGTAGTCCTAATTGACCTGGAACTCCTTCTGTAGTCCGAGACAACCTCAAACTCAAGATCCCACTTCCCCAGTCTCCAAAAGGCTGGGGTTATAGGTGTGTGCCGCTGTGCACACACAGCACTCACCTTGATTTTGAGAGTTCATCACACGGGAACTGGAGGTCCTGCTGCCTGCACACTGTTTACACAACCCCAGGTAAGGCAGCTTCCACTCCCAGTATCCTTAGCTCCAAAAGGGAGCAAGTCTACTCAGTTTGAACATTTTTGCAAGTCAGAGGGAGCTGCATGGAGTCTGTCACAGGCACAAAAGGCATCTCTTCTCCCCTCTGGCCTTCAGGCAGGCCCCAGGAACCCAGAGGTACCCTCCCATCCAAGTCCCTCTCTCTCTCTCTCCAGCCATCCCCACCCAAACGCAGAGAATTAAAACATGCAATCACACAGCTTCTTGACGGGAAATGCTTCGGAAATTTTCGGCTCCATTTACTTCTCAATCTAATTTTGTCCTCGGTTGCACATTATGCGCGAGATGGGATCTCATGTGGTTTGCCCGGTGCTCCACACACCAGCAGGAGGCAGCCAGCAATGCTCCTGTCTCTCCCCAGTACATGAGAGACATAATGAGGGCATCCAGCGGGCTCTGGTGGCACCCCTGGATGAGAGGGCCCAGCTCGGGCACTTCAGCACAGGTCCACCCACCTCTCCTGCAATAGCCTCCAGTTGGAGACTGGGGAATATCGTCATAGCCAGTTCCAGTCACAATATAGGCTCCCATTGTGGCTCGAGCCTTCTGAAGAAGGCTGTGCCTGTGGCTTTTCAGTGCCTCCAGTTCAGATGCCCACTGCCCTTTTCCCACCCATTTTGATTGAAGTGGTGTATTCGTTCCACACCACACACAACTTGTTTTTCCTGACTTCATCTTTATGCCTTAGCAAACTCTGTGACGCCCTCAGCATCTCCCCTTAAGCAGACACCTCCCCATGTACTGCAGCCCTGCCCCCACACTCCCCGTCTTGAGCACACTCAGAGTCCAGCACACACGTTCCCATCCTAGCACTTGTGAGCCTGCTGGGCAGCTGTTTACTAGAAGACTCAAGCCTGACTGCCTCCAATAGTCACCGGGGACCCTGTCACCGTTCCCTGGGACCGCCTGCACCATGCTTGGCACAGAGCCAAGACTGAGGGCCCATTAGCTCAGAAAGCATCTTCCCCACCATGCCACTAGACTCAGTCTGGGTGAAGTGCTGGGGTTTTGAACCCATGTGGACCAGGACTTTTGTTTTGTGCTTCCTCATCTGCTTAGTCTCCCAGCTCCAACCAGGTAGCTACCCTGACTCCAGTCTCCCAGCTATCCCCCCATCACCGTTGGACTACAGCCCGTTCTAGCCTCGTCGTTCCTCCTTAATCCACATGACTACAGTTGGCCCAGGTCCTCACCTTTCTCTTTTGAGAGTTTGCAACTTCTGTCACCTTCTTGCTATGTCTCATCCTCATTACACATGGTCAGAGCTTCTTGCTATGTCTCATCCTCATTAAGTATGTCCTCTGCCAAGACCTCCCCCCCAAGAGATTCCTATAGGACACCACTTGCTATTTAGAGGCCTTGGAGGTGTCATAACTTCTGAGCCAGTTTCCTGGGGGCCCCTGTGACCTGTCTCTCCATTGCCTCCATCTGCTTATCTCTTTGCTGGTACATTCCCTCGCCATGACCACACTATTACCTCTGCTTACAAGCTTGTCCCAGCCTGGCTATTTCCTCCCCTTCCAAGGCTCCAGTGTAGACTTCTGCAGGAAGCCTCCCATGGCCACTTCCACATACCTCAGGAAGGAAGAGGTGGCCCTCCTTAGCTCCTGAGTACATGCCTCTATTACTGTCTCTCTTGTCTTTAAAAAACGTTAACTTCCGCTGTTCCAGGAGCTTGTTAGGAAAGGTATATACATGACCCCATGTGACCCCTCCAACAGTCTATGAAGAAAGAGCTCTTCTTGTTTCTAGGTGTGGAAACTGTAGGTCAGAAAATTTAAAATCTTTCCCAGGCTCTTAACATAGAGGTCAAAGATTTTTCCTAGGACTGGCCGTTAGGCAGGTGCCCCAAACTTGATGGAGATGCTCCGTGGCTTCACCCTGGGGGAATTCCCTTGGTATCTACTTGGTGTGGCCCACAAGGGCCAACACTTCACTTTGCTTAGCCCCGGTTTCTCCTTCTGTAAATCAAAAGTTAAGGCTTTCCTGTTGCCCTCCCTGGGAGGAAAGGAGCGCCAGCAGGTAGTGGATGTTGAGTCGCTAGGAGAGCCTTGGCCGACGGTGCAGAGGTGAGATAGTATGTATGGGTAGGCTTTAGGCACTGTCCCAGTGAGGAATTTCTTGCTCATCTTAGAACCCAAGGCTCTTAACTGGCTTCTTTGAGACCATAGGTGAAGGAAGGGCTCCCATCTGCTCCCTAGACCAGAGTGTCCCTGAGATATTTAAAATCACGACCTCAATGTGCCTACCCCCTCAACACAATTGTGACAGTCAAGCCAAGAAAGGGGCAAAGAGGATAAAAATCCATAAAGGCTCTGCAAAGTGGAGTCCGGTGGAGTGCTCCAGCTCCTGACCACCAGTTAGTGACGTCAGGATTTATAACTGTATTAAATGGTGTGACAGGCAGCCTTGATATATCAGTTCTCCTTCTCCCCAAATCACAGACAATAAAAGCTTTGGCAGTGAAAGTCATTCATCATCATAAAGACCCGAGGCATCTTGGTCATCAATTTCACTCACATCCTTAATACCCTAGAGAGGGGGCAGGAGTTGAGCACCTCAAAGCGGTGAGGAAAAACACGAGGGGAGACTGAACAGGAATAATCACAAAGGTCAAAGAAGGGATTCACCCGGGAGGGTGCCAGGCAGCCACCATCACTTCCTGCTGCGGGTGAGCTCCAGTCACAGAGAGGCTGGCCACTTGGCCCCACCCCCGGAACACGCAATGGAGACCTGAACTGGGAACCCAGAGCCTCGGGGCTAACTCCTTTGGGAACCTCTTCCTCCATCCAGAAGGGATTTGAACTAATGAAGTGAGTAGAATCGTTTTATCACCTAACCCTACCCTGGCCACCCTTGTCAATGCTGCTCCTCTCAGTAACAACACCAGAGCTGGTGTTCCAGGTAGTGAAGGATGCTAAAATGTTCCTAGGCCATCCAGCTGGTGGAACCACTGCACCCTTAACTGTTCTCCTCTTGGCCCTATGCTCCCACCTCACCCCCAACCACTTAGATCGTGCACAGAGATGGGGGTCTAGAAGAGGAGACTTCGAATAAAATCTGAAGGCTCTAGTTAGTGAGTCTAGCTGGCCTTCCCATCCCATGGATCTTCCTGTTAGCCTTGTCAGGTACCCGGCTGGGGTTTTCTACAAACCCTCAAGGTCTGCTCTTGCACTTGGCCTCTTTTGTCCTCCCAGCCAGGAAAAGCAATATTGGATAAGGGCGCAGGAAACCTTCTCAGCTTGAAGGTAATGAACTGGGAACATATCTGAAGAGAACCAAACCCAAAGTCATGAGCGCTCCCTCACAGGCTTGGCCAGAAAGTTGACAGAGGAACGTAGTGCTAATTAGCTCTCTATTGCTTTTCCCCTTCAAAACAAAAGAATGAAATAAAGTTTGGGTCTAGGTAGAAAAGCTTCTGAATTGGCATGGGCTCCTCGTACTCGAAAATAGTCTATGAGGTGGGGAAGCCTTCCAGGGGCTAAGCTAACCTCCTGGGATTGCTCCAGGTAACCTGGCCCAGGTAAGAATATGCTAGAATGGATAGGGTCCAAGTTTCTGTTATGACTTGAGTCTGAGATGCCCTCCCCCCAGGCTCATGTTTTGAATGGCTGGGTTCAGCTTGTGACTGTAGGAGGCAGGGCATAACTGGTAGAAGTAGCTCAGTAGGAGTTGGTCTCCGGAGGGTCCACCCACTCCTGGTTCCAGACTGTGTCCTCTGCTTCCTGTCTAAACCACGGTGTGAGAAACTCGCCATGCCCGCCTGACACCAGCCACATATTCTGCTGTGCCTTCCCCATGGTGACAGATTGAAATCCTCCTGAGATAGTGAGCCAACGTAAGCCTACCCTTCCTTCAGTTGCTCTGCTCAGGCATTACGTCACAAAGATGAGAAAAATAGCAAATATGGTTTACCAAGATAAAAGGGACATTGGCTGACCGCTATCCGCTTTGTGTGTGCTCTGTCCCCTGAATTACAGTCTGCCCCACTGAGATCTCCTCTGCTGCACTTCCTGTCTGTCACAAGCACAGCAGGCCTGGTGAGAGGCTCTGTGGTGGAGCGTGTGGCCTCTGTAGCCTGGCTGTCTGCATTTGGATCCTGACTCGACCGTTTACAAGCAGTATGGCATTCAGCAAATTTCTATGCCCTCCCTCTGTGCCTATTGTCACACAGCAAAATGGAGACAGTGAGAATAACTCCCAGAATGAGATGCCAACTGGACAAGTCAATATAAACCAAAAGACTGAGAACACTACCTGGCACGGGGCAGGGCAGAGGCAAGTGTGTGTTTCCTCCGTAGGGGTGACTTTAGGTCGACTGGCCCCTAACTTGGGTGTGCCTCTGGCTGTTCAAAATTGAGCCCATCTTTCAGAGGCCTTGCCCCAGAGTTCACATAGATTACCAGCTCCCTTCAGGTGGTCCAGGGACACCATCCTGGACAAGGCACATTAGACACATACAGAGAGATCCGTGAGGAAAGAAGACAGGCCCATCCAATAAACAGAGGGCACCCCAAGACTCAGACTGACTGCAGCCTCGTGCCTTCATAGACATTCTCAGAGTGTAGGAGTCCTACAGTCTCAGATAATGAAAATAAAAGCTAATAGAGATAAATTAGAGAGGCTTTTTTTTTCCTGGGCTTGGAACATTGGCAGCAGGGTGGGGAGTGGAGGCGGCAGATAGGAGAAGCCAATGGATTGGGGAAGAAATAATAATTACGATAATATCTCAAAATCAAATGTGCCTCTTTGCTCACAGAAGATATGTATGTGAGTGTGTGAATTATATCAATAACCTTGACCATGACCTAGCAGGGTGGAGTGAGGGGCGATTAGCAACAACCAATCACCATAGCTCATCTATCCATTTGTCTTCCACTCCCCGAGTCCCTACTGTATTCCAAGCCGTGCACCAGGCTGGATTGGAGGAGGCAGAGAGGATTGGGAACAAGGCCCAAATGAGCAAGCATCACTTCTAACTGGGACAGTCGGGAGGAGGGAGTGCTTCTTGGAAAAAAGTAACACACACACACACACACACACACACACACACACACACGCACGCACGCACGCACAGACTGCTCCCAGGAGACCTGTGCTGAAGGCACATGGGGAGAGTCAGCTGGTTCCCAGGCCCCAGGGTGAAAGTGTTTTATGGGCAAAGCCCTGGTCCGGCTTTCATGTTCCTTCTAGGAGTCAAGCCTGGAACATCTGGCTCTCTGTGGGTTCATAGGAAAGGACACAGTGCTTACAGACTATGGGACATTTGCCTTATCTCCAGGGACACCTCATTACAGTCCTAGAGTGAGGGGACTGGCTGGGACTGGGATGCCCATTCCCAAGATGCGTGAAAAGCAATGACCAGAGAGGGGAGGTGCTCTCAGAGCGGTAGGAGTGACCAGTGACAGAGGCCTAGGGTGTGGTCTGACCCAACTCCAAGGCATCTATTCTTCCTTTCACACTTGGCTACCGCCTCTGGGCAAACAAAACAGGGCATCCTAGTCAGGAGGCCAGCAGAAGCCAGGGCTCCAGTGTGGCCAGATGGAAGGAGGTGAAAAGACAGGCCTGAATCCAGGCACCCATGTTTTACCATTGAGATATCCACTGAGGGAACCTGCTATGGCAACAACTAGGGACTAAGACACAGGAGTTGTGTAGAAGAGAAAACCAGAGTCCCTGGCTCCACGGCAGCCACAGCCATCCCTTTGTGAAGACCTCACAGAGGCTAGTTTCCTGAGATCCAGATTTTTTAAAAAAAAGACCTAAATAGCTCAGGAGGGAGTGCCATGCCTTTCAAGACCAACTCTCGCGATAGTTAATCTTAATTGTCCGTTTGATTGTATTGAGAAATACCTAAGAGAACAGTAAAGCCTGCCTCTGAGGGCATTTACGATGGTGTTTCCTGAGGGCTTAGGCCTAAAGAATGGATGAATGCATTGACAGATTTATACAGGACAGCATTGTGGGGAGGCAGAGAAAAGAGGTGAGTCCCATGAGGCATTGCTTTCCTCCACTTCCTGGTTGCCATGGTGTGAACTGCTCTTCTCAGTCAAGCTCTCCCCGTGATGGGGCGGCACCTCGGAAACCATGGGGAAATTTTTCTCTCCTCCCTTCAATTGTTCTGTTAGGTATTCTGGTCACACAGCAAGGTCCTACTCCCAGGTCTGGGGGGAACTGAGGCTCACACACAAACAACTGAAAACAGAGGTCACCCAGCACTCAGTCATCAAGATGCAGGCGAAGACAGGCAGACTGCTCTAGAGTCTATGTGGCCACCATGCCATGTGCTCAGCTTTCACAGCCTCGGGGCCAGCCTGGCTGTGCTTCAGAACACAGAAGGCTCTGTTCAGAGTCCTGTGGTGACAGGGAGCTCAGGGCTATCAAAAGCAGGGCGGTGGTAGGGGCGGGGTGGGAGGCAGGAGAAAACCCCTCCCACTTCCAGCTGAGGGAACCCAGGCACTCTCTTTAATCCCAGCACTCAGGAGGCAGAGACAGGTGAATCCCTAAGTTTAAGGCCAGCCTGGTCTGTAGAGCAAGTTCAAGGACAGCCAGGATACACAGAGAAACCCTGTCTTAGAAAACCAAAGAACAAAACCAAACAACACCCTGAACTTTTAACAAAGAGGCATGGTAAGCAGGGCATGGTAGCATGAAATCCCAGCGCTTGGGAGGCAGAATCAGAAGGACTGACCACTGATGTAGGGCCATCCTGTCCTACATAGTAAATTCCAGACTAGTCATACATAACAAGATCCTATTTCCAGACAGACAGACAGAAGTGATGAAAAATTAACCCCTGAGAGCAGAGAAACGTGGCTTCCCTTAGACAATACTGCATCCCCACAAAACCATTCTTCTAATCCTTGGCCAAAGAGAAGGCACATACGCTCCCACCCCACCCCCACCCCCACCACAAGCACGCGTGCACAGTCTCCCGGGAATCTGACACTTTCCCATTGCTTTGTTCTGCCTTGTACAGGTTTCCACGTGTGCTTCCTCCATCAGACCGAATGTGCTGACACCTCAGGCCCGACACAGGCCGACAGGCAGGAAGACCCAAGCCTTGTTGGCAGGAGGAACGAAGGAACGAGTGAACGAACGGTACAAGGCAGCACCTCTACAAATCAGCCTGGAGCTTTGTTCTCCTCTAGACAGTGAGAAGGTCTGGAAGCTTTCTGGCCAGAACCGGCTAGTAAAGTCACTGCTTTAGGAGGATGGGTCACAGTGGGACACGCTGGGAAGCTGGAGGCCCAGAGACCCACTGGAAGGCTGTTTGGAAAGGTAGCCTTCCAAGCTGCCTATGAGAAAAAGAAAAACAAAAACCTACGAGTACATTACCAGGGAGGGCCATCAGCTTTGTTTATGTTTAGCCTACAAAATACAAGGTCAGAAGCAAGTAAAGCACTTTTGGTGGAAATTAATTTTTTTTAAAAAAATCTTTTTAAAAATATTTTTATGGTTTATTTAACTTTATTTTATGTGCATTGGTGTGAAGGTGTCAGATCCCCTGCAACTGGATCTTCAGACAGTTGAGAGCTGCCATGTGGGTGCTGGGAACTGAACCTGGGTCCTCTGGAAGAGCAGTCAGTGCTCTTAACCACTGAGCCATCTCTCCAGCCCGGAAATTAATTTTTTAATTGACATCACACTTTATGCGAATATTAATTTATTCATTCAACAAATGGTTCTTGGGAACACTGGGCTAGCCTGAAAGCAAGGCATCATTTCTTTAATGTGCATGTTAATAATGGAGATGCCTGTGTTTCACTTTGCCTTTCAACTGATCAGACCTCTGGGCTTCTCGGGGCTCAGAGCGGTCTTACAGATACTAGCTTTTGAAAACTCTGGGATCCTAAGAACCCGAGGACCGACGGCCATGGGTACCCTTACCGATGTGGAAACAGACATTTTAAAGCTAATTGGATTTGCCCCAAATCATTCTGGAAGGCAAACAGGCCGACATCTCAGGGAAAAACTTTTCATCTTGGGCATTGAATCTTTTTATACAGCAGTCTAGTCTCAACATTGTCTGTTGGTGATGTAAAGGAAGAGTTCACTGCGACTGCAAAGGCTCATGACAGCTGGAAGGTATTCGGCAGCCAGCAAAGGAAATTGGAGAGGCCCTGCAGAGGAAGTAGGCACGGCTGGAAACTCAGCTGCCAGAGAATGCTAGCAAGTCAGGTTAGCTGGAGGGCTAGGTAGGTGCTGCCCAGGGCATCGAAGGGGGCAGGCCTCTTTCCACATCCCCTGTGTTGACTCAAGAGGAGCAAGTCCACCAAGCTTTCCAGAGAGGTGTTGTTGTTGAGACAGGGTTTCTCTGGGTAGTCCTGGCTGTCCTGGAACTCACTCTGTAGCCCAGGCTGACCTCAAACTCACAGAGATCTGCATTGCTTCTGCCTCCTGAGTACTGGCACTAAAGGTGTGTACCACCACTGCCCTACTAAGAGAGGAGTTTTAATCTTTAGGTCAAGCCCTCTGATTTTATTGAGGCCACTTTTAAGCTGTTTTGGTAATTGCTAAATACATAACATTCAGAAGCTTAAAAATGTAAACAGTGATTTCAAGCTGGTTCTGTGGGTGAAGGCTCTTGCCAAGCGAGCCTGGTGACCTGAGTTCAATCCCTGGAACTTCTGTGTGGCTAGAAGGAGAGACCCACTCCAGGAAGAGTGTCCTCTGACCTTCATGTGACCTTCATGGCTCGTGTGTGTGTGTGTGCTTGTGCTTGTGTGTGCACGCATAATACATACCACACTAACAGTTTTGCAGATATAAATGATTCAGTATAACATACTCTTCTCTCACTCTGTGCTTAAACATGGTCATGTGTGCCTGAGAGTATAAGATGCACAAATACAAACAATCATTTATAGTGTCCAAGTACACAGACACACAAAAGGCAGCCTACAGTGTGCATTGCTCTCTGCCTCACAAGTCATAGATAATGAATGATATTAATAACCCCAAAGAGCCCTCCCCATAAAGCTACTGTGAACTTTATGTCTCCTCCCAGTGGACGTTTGGATCTTTCTCTGATCTTCAAGATGAGATGATATTTTTAGTGTTAAAAACATGTTATGTACATCAAAAACTCTTTGGGGTAGACATATGCCAAGCTGAGGGATATCTGGGGCAATGCTTAGGTCTATGAGCTCACAGCCCAGATGCCAGCCTAGACTGCAGTATCCTCAGCTCCTAACCTGAAGATGCTTCAACTGAAGGCAGCTTCCAGCATGTACCATATGAAGGTTCTTTGCTCTTGAGATAGTAAGCTCACTGGCAGCAGAGGTGACCCAGTTTTGGTAAGGAATTGTGCAGAGCTATGTGAAGAGTCCCACTACCCTGCTTGGTAGTTTCTACTAAGTCCGAGAAACCCCAAGGTCTGAGTTAAAGGCTGGGCCCAACTGGCAGTTGAGAGGGAACTGAGAAATGGCCCCACCCCTTAGGCCCCTCATTCTCTTATATATACATTTACAGGACACTTTCTGGGGCTGTGTCTTCTGCTGGAAATGTGCTTTCCCCAAATAATCCCCAAACTTCTCATAACTGACATCTCTGATCACATGCTGGCCTTCTGGGGAAACTGATTCACGACCTCAGCCCACTCCCCACCCAGCCTTTTGATAATCTCCCCCTTCGGATTTTGCTCCAGAGCTCCCAACATATTGAAACCACACTGTGTGTTCATTCTATGTTGACTTAAATGCCACCCCCCACACCACCGTAGCATGCAGGCACACCCAGTGAGGGTAGAGACTGTCCCCCAGGGACCCCATGGGATGAGTAGCTGATGATATCACCCTTTCCAGCACACATGCACCCTAGCATGCAGGCACACCCAGTGAGGGTAGAGACTGTCCCCAGGGACCCCACGGGATGAGTAGCTACTGACAGCACCCTCTCCAGCACACGAAACCACTTCCACATCCCATTTTCTCCCACTGGAAGCCGGTGGCTCAGCACTGGGTCCCAGCTCTCATGAGGTATTACAACTTTCACCATCCTTTCCCCGAGCACTTTTCAGCTGCCTGGGTACACAGACATTTCTCGGAGTCTTGCTTTCATTTTTCATTATGACTCCACTCTGAGGGAAGAGGTATTTAGCTGCGTCTGATGAGCCTCCAAAAGCCTCATAAAAAGTGGGTCAAAGGAGGTGTTCCCCACGGAAGGATGAACAATTGGCTGTTCAGAGCTGCCTGGCGGCTAGCCAGCAGGAGCTTGAGTGAGAAGCAGAGCACATCTGAGCAGTAAGCCTCCTTTAAAAAGCTCCAGAGTCACTCAGTGTGAGGGGGTCGCCCACCAGGGGCCTGGAACCAACCCTGAAGATTGCTCCCAAGGGTCCAAGCCTCTCGGTTCACAGGCCAAAAGCAATGTAGAGGTTTTTAGTGTTTCTCAGATGGGGGAGGTTGTCCATTGCCTGCTGCACAGCATGAGGGCCTGAGCTCATCTCCCTAACACTGTGTGTTTAAAAGGTGGGGCAGTATTCACCCGTAATCCCTGAGCTGAGTAGGCAGAGACAGGCGGATCCCGACCATGGCCAGCCAGCACAGAGGAGTTTGTGAACTCTGGGTACAGTGAAAAGCTCCAGTTAAAAAACAAGGTCAAGAAGGATCGAGAACGACACCCAACATCAGCCTCTGGCCTCCACGCTTACGCATATGCACGTGTCAGAACACACAGGTGTGCACACCCACATGAGCACACACACAGAACTGCAAGACACACACACGAGAAAACATCCCTGAGTGCACTCAGGCCCTTGCACTCCCTGCCCCTCAGCCAGACATACTGACAACAAATGTCCTGAACCTCTTTCTGTGGACATGTGCAGGCAGAATAAGGGTCCTCTGAGAGTCCCCAAAGAGTTTACCTCCCTACCCACACCCATAGATAACTGACTCTGGGACAGTCTATGTTATACACCAAGGACGGAGGTAAAGGACTCATTTATGCAAGAACCAAGATAGATATTAAGCACCATGCTTAGCACTAAGCAAGGTACACTCAAAATATCCTCACAAAATGCCAGATGCCAATATAGACATCACCACACCACCACCACCACCACCACCACCACCACCACCACCACAGAGCTGTTGTCTAAGATGCAGTAGATCTTGCTGGCATTACGAGTATTACAAACCAGAAATGCAAAACCAGGACAAACCCCCAAACATGGAAGGCAGGCAGCAGAAACGGTCATTCTCCCATTTCATAACTGGAAAACCCGAAGCTGACGGAGGACACTGAATCTGCCCCCAGTATAAGAACACTTAGCAGCAAGTGTTGACTCAACTCCACCCTCTGGCTCCTGTTCCCAGCTCCTTCCTCTAGCCTCAGCTCCTGCTCAGATCAAGAGAGCACAGGAGTGTCTGGGGTCCTAACGTTCCCAACATTAACTGTAGCAGGCAGAGCTGGAGACTTGGGGACTTGGCAGCTACTCTCTCTGCCTCTGTGGGTCTCACCCACCGTGTTAGAGAAAGGCTTCTGTGGATTGAAGGGAGCAGTGTCAGGGATGTCTCAGATCCCAGGCCACTACCAAAGTGGGCCAAAGGAGGCCTTCCTTGGTGTCCTGCCATTCCAATCTGCTGATGCAAAGACATGGTCCCCAGGGAAGAGACCACAGGGACATATGGTGGCCTAACTCCTTTATTCTCAAAAGGTCAGGGGGACCCAGCTGGGGGCAAGACTATCAGCTCTTTGACCAGTAGGGAGGCAGGCAGAAGCTAGGAGCCTGGCCCCACACCCACCATGCCCTTTTGTAGGTAGGTAACCCAGTAGCTGCCCAATCAGCAGGCCTGGGGCCCAAGGACACACCTGCAGATAATTAGTCCCAATCAGGACCAGCCTAAACTGCTGACAGAGCAGGAACTGGCTGGTCATGTCACCAAATTTGCAGATGGTGAGCGGTTTCTGGAGCATAGCCCTGGCTGGCAGAGCAGGGTTTAGCTTAATATTTAATGCAACATATAAATGATGCAGAGAAACTGACTCGGGCTCTAATGAGACCTTCCTTGGGCTTCCCGGCATATGGAAGCAGGGATGGGGTAACTCAGGGACTCCCATCCCGCATTCTCTTTGGGGCCAGGAAAGATGGACAGAGGTGGACGGGCGGATCAACTGCCACTAACACAGGCTGAGGTAAATGAAGAGATCCGGGGCCCAGCAGCTTTGCAGGCCTTCTTTCAAGGTCTGGAACATTCATGGGGTTTATTTTCTATGATGAGGGGTGTTGTTGGCTGACAAACAGACCATGTTTCTCTTTTTTCTTCACTATGGCCTCGTCCCACCAAACATTCAAGTAGTAAAAACCCGTTTACTGTCGTTTGAATTGGGAACTACATGTCATTTCCACCTAAGTTTGAACCTTCCGTCTCCACAGTCTTCAGACCTCATTCCTCCTAGGACCCCAGCTACTGTGTCTCACTTGGAGCTGTCCAGGAGTTCCTCAACCTGCTGGTAAACCGTAATGCCAGGATGAGCCCATACCCCTTCGCGTGTGTGTTCTGTGCACGGGAAAGCCCCGGATCACCTCATTATGTCTGTCGTACGGGCATTCAGGATGTGTACCCAGCTGACACACATCACTTAGCTCCTCCTGTGCTTCACAGTCCAGGCGCTGTTTTAACTTTATTTACAAGTAGATGTGAAAATAGGTGTGGTGGTTTGGATGAGAACGGCCCCCACAGGCTCATATATTTGAACGCTTAGTGTCCAGTTGGTGGAACTGTTTGGGAAGGGTTGGGAGGTGTGGCCTTGTTAGAAGAGGTGTGTCACTGTGGGTGGGCTTGAGGTCTCAAAAGCCAGCACCATTCCCGGTGTCCCTTTCTCAGCCTCCTATTTGTGGATCGGGATGTAAGCTCTCAGCTCCTGCCTCAGTGTCATGCCTGCCTGCCTGCCGCCAGACTCTCCACCATGGGCATGAGCTTGAACCTCCGGGAACCATTAGCCCCACTGAATGCTTTCTTTTATACGCTGCCTCTGTTGTGGTGTCTTATCAAAGTAATAGAAGGGTAACCAAGACAACAGGCTACATTCTTTGTAAACTTAGATATCAAGAACATAATGGGGGGGTCTGCAAACATTTGCAGAAAATCCTGTGGTAACACAGGGATTCAATGCCCCATAAGACAGAGGAAGGAGTGCAGAGGCCTCCTACTGAGACCTCAGGTACAGGCACCTGCTACACAGGATGAGTGTGTATGTATGTATCTACTGTGTGAGCTCAATGGTTCCACTTATGGCAGCACAATGTTTTAGCTGTGATACGTTTTGCATCTTTAAAAATACTGTATTATTTTTATATATGGGCTCATACTTTATTCCTCTACAATTTGTTTTTTAATCAAATGTATGCCTTAGACATTCACGTTGGTACAGATAGCTCTCCTTTAAAAAACATTTATTATCACTTGTGTATATGTGTGCACCTGCTTGTCTCTATATGTACCGTGTTCATGCAGGTGCCTGCATGGAGGCCAGAAGAGGGCACTGGAGTTTCGGGGAGGTGTGAGCCATCTGATATAGATGCCAAGAACAGATCCTACGTCTTCTGGAAGGACTCAATCACTTTTTTTTTTGTTTTTTTTGTTTTTCGAGACAGGGTTTCTCTGTAGCTTTGGAGTCTGTCCTGGAACTAGCTCTTGTAGACCAGGCTGGCCTCGAACTCACAAAGATCTGCCTACCTCTGCCTCCCGAGTGCTGGGATTAAAGGCGTGCACCACCACCGCCGGCAACTCAATCACTCTTAACCACCAACCATCTCTCCGGCCCCCTGCCTTTCTTTTCAGGGTAACACAATACTGCGCTGTGTGAAAGCACCATAATCTACTTAGCCAGTTTCTATCACAGAGTCTGCTTTGGTTCTATTTATTTGCCATTCTATATGACAGGCAAAGCATCATTGCAGGTCTAGAGGAGAGGTTCTTTAAAGGGTACAGAAAACTGAGTCAGAGGGTACTCAAATGTACTTAAAACTTTGATAGACATTGCCAAGTTTTCCTCTAAAAGGAATTACATCAATTTATGCTCCTATAGAAATATATGAAAATATCTTCCCTGTGCCCTTTCTGACACCAAGCCTTAACCCCAGAGCTATTGGTATCAAGCATCTCACGGCTGTTTTAATTTGCAGATTTGAGATATCGGGGCAGGTGCTCATCTCCCCACACACTCTGGGGGCACTGAACTTTTGCCAATAAACTACCCATTCACTGCCTAGTTTTCCACAGGTTATTTTTATTAATTTTGAAAGTGTTTATTTTGTTATTTTTAATTATGTGTGTACATCAGTGTGTGTGTGTAGGGTATGTGTACACTAGGAAGGGGCCTGCGGAGGTCAGAAGTGTCAGATCTGGAGAGGGCTGTGGGCCACCTGACAGGTGCTGGAATTGGAACTCAGTTCCTCTGCAAGAGCAGAGTGTGCTCTTAACTGCTGAGTCATCTCTCCAGCCCCCTTCTTACTTGTTTTTATATATTTGTTTGTTCGTTTTATTTTTGTTTTTTCGAGACAGGGTTTCTCTGTAGCTTTGGAGCCTGTCCTGGTACTCACTCTGTAGACCTGGCAAACCGTGAACTCACAGAGATCCACCTGCCTTTGCCTCCCAAGTGCTAGGATTAAAGGCATACACCACCACAGCCTGGACTTATTTGTTTTTAAAAGCCCTTTTTTATAGAGGCTAGAGAGATGGCTCCACAGCTAAGGGGATTGTTACTCTTACAGAGGACCTAGATTTGGTTCTCAGAGCCCACACCAGGCTGCTCACAATAACCAGTCACTTCAGTTCCCATGGCTCTGGTGCCCTCTTCTGGCCTATTTGGGCACCTGCACACATATGGTGTACATACAGATAAGCAGGCGCGCACACACACACGCATATAAAAACAGTGCTTAGCAATATCTTGTGTGTACACAAAGTTCTTTACATATTAAACAAACTAACTTTTATCATCTGTATTCCCTACCCTAGTTTTTATTTTTGTCTTTGGATGTTTTTACATACAAAAGGCTTTACATTTTGACATTTTTCAATCATTTGCACTTGAAACATTTTTAAAGGCCTTTTCTTCTAATTATAAGATTATAATTTTCCCTAAGATTTTTTGTACTAGTTTATTATGGCTTTATTTTTTTTAAAGTTTTGACTAACTGGAATTTGTTATAAAATGATACATAAATATACATGTTTAGGGGTACACTGTGATGTTTTGATACACAGCACAATGTGTCATGACTAAATCTGGCTAGTTAGCATATCTGTTAACTCAACCCATTTGTTCCCATGGAGACAGTGAAATGGGGATCTGGCCACATGTATTTGGACCTGTTTCTGCACTGTCCATCCCAGCCCATGTGTTTGAAACCTCCACTTCTACAACAGGTTTAGTTACTATAGAATTATGACACGTTTTTGTTCTTATTTAAAATTTTATTACATTTA
>JAQHUG010000048.1:4873163-4895883 GCA_028555095.1 Dicrostonyx torquatus
TCTCTCCCCCCTAAATTCCCATCCAGGCATGCTCACCTGTAACAATGGGGTAGGACTGCGGACCTGGCACGCTGCTTCCGATGTCAGCAGGGGTGGGGCTTGTCAAGTTAGCTTTCATGTCGTCCAGGCCTCCAGCCAGTGAGGCCATGGCTGAATACTCTGTGGTCTGAAAGAGGAAGCAGACATCTCAGCATGTAGCCCAGAGGCACCCTGATCAGATGCAAGGCCATGATCTGTCCATAGAGGTTGCGGGAAACCCAGGCGTAAAGGGCAGATGCAGCTCAACGGAGCAGCACATGTCTCCAGAACCGATCACTGTTCCCAGGTGAAAAGATGGGTAGGAGTTCACACAGCATCACAAGAAGTCAGAATTAACCGACAGATTCCCTGTCTCAGCCCCAGAGGCCAAGGGCAGGGGCAGCATGGCTTCTGGTTTGGGGGCTCTCAGACAACAGGGTGGGACCCCAGAAACAAGTGTTAAAAAGGAGTTTGAGGAATCACCCAATGCAGACCCGTTTCACAGATGGACAAATGGAGTCCAAGAGAAAGAGGGCTGGGTCCTCAGAAGATCAGACAGAATCCCAATCCAGGGGCTAGCTGAAGAGAAGTTCCCAGCCCTAATTCAGCACATTTCAGCCACATTTCAGTCAAACCGAGTCCCAGTTTGACGAGTGATTTTTGGATTCTGAAAGTCTATGAACACTTGTGTGCTAAACGTTCCAGGCACAGATGTCTGATTTATCAAACCCACAACAACCAAATGTGCTGGGCAGCGAGTCGTGTCCATTTCTTTAAGTCACTCATGAAATCTAAGCCTGTGATGAGCCATTTCCTTGACACTGAAGCCATTGCCAAATGGCCTCCAGGGAAGGCAGAAAAGATACCAGTCTGGACCTTCCCATTCAAGGAAAGACGGCATTACAACCATAAACGACATGTCTTCGCACCCCTTCCAAACCCCACTACAGACACTTCAGCCAAAGATTTTGGTTGTGTGTACCAAGTTTTGGTCGGGGGCTTCTCTGGAGCCTGGCCTTGCCAACGGAGGTCACATTCCATCTGTTCAAGATGACATACTTGGCAGGCAGGGACAGCAGTAGGTGGCTGAGGCGGCTGAAAGCCTGTGACTTGGAGTTCCTCGTGTACTTGGGGAAATGATGGTTGCTATTTCTGCAGCACCACTTGGCAGGGCCAGCAGGTGGAGCGGGACACATGTCCCCTGAGGAATGGTCCCCAGAAGAAGACCTTCCAGAGGAGGAGGCCCTGAGGTGGGACGGGAAGATGGCTAAGGCCCGCTCCTGTCTTCACTGTGACAGGTCACTTTGTATGAGTCTCCCTGTGCCCCTCCCCAAGGCCTCATTCTCCATCCCATGAGGCCATGTTTGTGCCTCGGGAGTTTGGGCAGGACCTGAAGCTGGCCGTATCAGGTGCCTTTGCCTTTTGCATCTCGGTCTCTAATCCACCTGGGATTGATTTTTGTGTCTGGTATAAAGATCTAATCTCTCCCTTCTCCCCATTTCTGAATGGATAACCGGTTGCCCATTGCTGGTTATTAAAGAGTCCATCTCCTCCTGCTGATTTGTACATCTCCTTACCTATACATCAAGGTTCCGTATGTGCACAGATGGCTTTCCAGCCTGGGTCCTGCTTCATTGGTCTATTTATCTTTCCCGGTGCCAATAACACACCATGTTAATTACCGCAGATTTCTAGTGGTCCCTGGTGCAGGTAGACCCGGGCCCCAGCTTGGCTTCTCCTTGGAGTAGCTGGGCCTGCTGTAGGTCTAGGGATTCTTTGATACATGCTTTTGGAATCAGTCTCTTCTGGGAGATGATTGACAAGCCGAGCTGTCCTCAATGGGCCACACCTCGGGACCCCAGCCAGCGCCTGCGGTCCCTCTCAGCCTCACTGCAGCCATCAGCCTCAGTGGGCAGTTCTGCTGCTCAGGCAGCCCTTCCCAGCTTCCAGAGAACACTGTCTCAGGGACTTCACCCGGGACTTCCATCTCAGCCCAAGCTCTGCCCACGAAGGGGGCTGTGTTATTCCACTTCTCAATGCAAAAGCTTGAGACGTTGATTCTAGAAGAAACATGATGAGCTTAAAGCCAAACAGCACCTCAGCCCCAGGATTCAAACATGGGTCCCTCTCACCCCAGCATCTTGACAGCTACCCTAGTGATTCTTCTCTAACGTTAAGGCCCAACCTGTAACAGTGATGAAATCAAACAGTTGGTTCCAACTATTTAAAGTTGAGTTCCTTTGTTTTGTTTTCTTTTGGCTGGTTCTTGTTGCTATTTTGGGGTTGTTTTGAGACAGGGTTTCATGTAGCCTAGGCTAGCCTAAACTTACTATGTAGCTAAAAATGACCTTGAACTTCTGATCTTCCTACATTCAGCTCCCCGGGACCAGAATAGCAAGCATGGATCATAACACCTAATTTCCTGCCATGCTGGGGATTGAATTTAGAGCTTCATGCATGCCAGGCAGGCGCTCTACCAGCTGAGCTATATCCCCAGATCGCTGGTAGCGGAATTAGAAGGAATAGAACAGAGACCAAGGCTTTCACACTTAGAGAAGTTAAGCCCTATTTTGTAAATCGTGGTTCACATATCAGTGGGTAAAGAGGAAACAGCAGCATTTGAAGAGCATTTCTGCATTCCATGCAGCAGGGAGATGTTGGGGAAAGGTCACTGTCCAGATTCCCTCCCTATAGGACAGAACTGCAGCTCATGCCCTAGAATGCTTCTGAGATAAAAGCTCCCCAGAGGCAGCTACCTCCTGCAGTGCACTGCCATGCCTCTAGGGGGAGTCTCTTTTGAGGTGGTACCTTCTAGAGTTCCTGGATGCCTGGGCATGGGTCCCAGTTCCTCTTTCTGTGTCTACCTGGATGCCTGAGCACAGTGATTCTACGTTTGCTTCACCCATGCTAGGCCCTGCTGCGTGCATGCGGGTGCGTGAGACAGAAGAGATCCTCCACATGTTCCTGGAGAAAGATGCAGAGCCCCAGAAAGTCCATCCAAGATAGAGAAAAGCACCCAGCCGTTCATTCTCCTGGGGTGTGGTGTGGTCAGGAAAGGTTTCTGGGGGTGGGCTGAGCAAGCTCCGTCCCTTGAGTTGGAACAACTGAGCAGAGCTGAGAGGTGAAGGGGAGGAGGAAGCCAGACGGGCATGGGACACTGGCTGAGGGAGTGGACACGAAGGTAGGCCGGCTGGAACTGGACTACCATGGAAACAAAGCTAAATAACGAGCAGCTCCTCCAGGCCCTCAGCACTGCAGTCAAGTGTCAGCCACAGTCTCCAGGACTCTATCTGCAGACACGGCTGGCAGCTGAGGCTATGAGGGGAAAGCTTAGGTTTCCCCCTAGGAGACAGAACCATTTGCAAAAGTGTGGCTGATGGGGATTTCCTGTCTCTTCATGTATTTAAATTTCCAGGTGGAAACCAATATTTGGTTTTGTTCCGTGTCAGACAGCGTGCATGGAGTCACTCCAAACTGTTGGGTTTGCAAGACTAGGTATTTTCGGCATGCGGCGAAGGCTCACTATGCCGGTCACTAAAGCACCATTGACTTTCAGGAGACAAAGAGAAAGAACCTTATTCAAGAGTTCAGGCTTGTGGGTGGTGGTTCTCACAAAGGAGGCTTTAGCAGCTCTGGCTCCACCCAGCAGGGGCCCAGTCCTCTTGCTGGGATTTGACAATTCTTCCTCTGCTCCTCTCGGAGCAGGCTACTATCTTTTATGGGGTGCTCAGTTGTTCCTCCAGTCTATCCTTGGATCTGCTGCTCAAGAGCTACTGTGTTCTCTCCCATCTGCAGGGCTTCCACCGGCTGTGCTTCCAACATGCCAGGCGCCTATCTGTCCCTGTCTGGAGGGCCCATCTCGGTATGAAAACAGCTCCTACACTATCCATAAGACCCAGCTCAAATCTCGCCTCCTTGGTGAAGCCACCCCTGGTTCTGTACCCGCCAATGAAATCATCACTCCTCTGGTTCCTCACCCTGTGGCTTCTTGTATGACTCTGTCATAACACCTCCATATATAACAGCTATTTGTCTCTCTCAGAACACAGGGCCTCCCTACAGCCCCCCCCCCGCAAGTGTGCACTGGATGAATGAATAAATTAATGAATGGATAAATTGTCCATACACATGACATAAACTACAGATCTCAAGAATTTACTGGAGGCCAGGAATGGCAGTCCATGCCAATAATCTTAGCATCCATGAGTCAGGGGATCCAGAGTTTCAGGACAGCTTGGGCTACACAGTGAGATCTTGTCTCAAAAAGCAGAAAAAACAGAAAAATTAACTAGAAAGTTTTTAAACAGGAGCCTCCTCCTGCTCGTACACCTCATCAAGCCAGGTGACTGGAAAGCTGGGTCCCTGTCCAACGCTGGTCAAAGTCATTGGAGAAACACATTTATTAAAGACAATAAAAGGGTCATGCAAAGGTAATTTTTTAACCTCTGGAGACACTGTCCATTAGAATATTCAAATTCCTTGCCCTTCCCTCTCTTAATTCCCTGGGGGAAAAGGTTATTTCCCATACTGAGTTGTTCATTTGCCCCTGACCAAACAACTAGCACATTCGAAACCCACTGTGTGTCCCCTTTAGCTTTGGCTGGCTGGAAACTCAGCCAAACTCGGGGCTGGACCCCAGAACCACGCCACTGCTGGGCCCTGGAACAACAGTGTCCCCTTTTCGCTACAGTACATTTGGACTCCTTCAGACTGACTTCAGATCACCTCAAACAAGTCCTCTGTGGAAAATGGGGCCTAGGAGAGACAGACTCTTGTAAAAAAAGAAGATGAGATGATATAAAGATGAGCCAGAGATGAGAGAGGGCTCCTGGTGCCCCATTCCTGGTAGCAGTGTCTGTCTCCTTCCATTTCTCTGTTACTTGGGAAGCCGAAGGCAAGCCAATGGGACATGAATGTGGAGGGTGCAAACAGACGTGTGTTGATACACCTACACTCCTGGGCTCATCATCCCATCCCAGTCACCCCCAGTCGCAGAGCCCAGCTGTGTTCCCCACTTCCTCCTTCTCTGAGCCCTGCAAAGTCTGTCTGAAGCTGTCACATCAGGCTCCTGCTCCCTCTCCTGGGAGCCCCTGCTGCCGTCCTCCACCGTGACCCAGAAAGAAACAGTAACCGAGGCCAGCAGTTCACAGACTGCCCAGTCTCACACAAATAACAGAACTAAACCCCTCTGCCTGCAGCCACAGACAGCCCTAAGGCCCCAGAGGCCGTGCCCACCAGTTCAGACTGTGTGCCCTCCTTGACAGAGAGTAGACTCCAGTTCGTGGTGGGCTTCACCCTCTCTTGAACACCACAGTTACAAAGACACTCAGAGCTGCCTTCTCTGATGTCTGAAGTCTGGAAACAGAGAAGTGGGCTTGCTTCATGTTTCTCTGTCATTTGAAATCTTGGCCCAACGGGAGACAGAAATGGAGCTTGGAGTGATCACATGGGACTCTTGTCTATGCAAGTGAGACAGGGTGAAATGGTGTTTTCGTTCTAAATCCTGGCTGCCTGCCTTCAGGAAGCTCATGAAAATCTGATGAATGGGAGAAGGAAAGCAACTTTGGAGACAAGTGCTGAGCGGTGGAGGAGTCCTAGCCACAGACTCTGAGGCACGTGTCCCAAGAGAGTGTGCACCGGACGTCATTTGGGTCCCTAGGAAATTACCTGGAAAAGCACTGCCTGGGGCTGCACCAAGTATTGTCTCATCAGCACCGGGCACCACTGCCATAGCATGGAGGAGAGAAGAAACAGACACGTGAGAAAGAGGGAAGTGAGAAGAGGGGCACAGCACGGGCATGAGAGTTCAGGGTGCCACTCAGCCAGCCCTGGACGGGGGACCTCCATGCTGGGGTACTACGGCCTTGGACAGCCCTTGGGAGCCCAGTCAGAACCAGGACAGCCACCCCTTCCTGCCTTCCTTTCCTTTTTCCCACTCCGCATGGTAGTGTCTAAGTGTCCGTCTGAAGGACCAGACACTTGCTCACCTCCGCCCCTACCCAGAGGAGGCTCTAGGCTAGGGGAGTGGGGGAGAGTCCTCAGGGCCTGGCCTGAAGATTGAGACTGGGGAAGTAAGGGTTCTTCCCCTAAGAACACCTCATGGCTTCTAGAGACTTCCATCTGGGGCTGCTCACTCTATGACCTCGAATCCCTTTCTAATGCTGATAACTCTGCTGTTATCACTGGCCCACAAGACAAAGTACCACCCCCATCTTCATGAAGTGAATTCCAAGGTGATAAAAGAGAGGCAAGGAGACCACCAAGCTAAAAGGGACTTGGAAATATGTCAATCAATTCAATGGGTACCCTGATTTAGGCAAACCGTAAAACATGTACTAAAAAAAAAATCATGCTATAAAATGGGAAACTCATGCTTGATAAACATCAAGAAATTTGCTAACTTTTCAGGTATGATAAATGAGACTGCTCAACATCTTTAGAAGAATTTTTGAAAGATTTGTTTCAAGCCTTAGCAGTAAAGTGGGGCAGGAACTGAGCACCGCATTCATGTCTCTGCATCCCGACTAGAGATGCTGTGTAATCAGTCTCCTCATCCTTCTGCTGCTATGCCTTAGTTTCCAGGACAGGCTGCCTCCCTCAGAACCCAAGCAAAATAAACCCATCCCCCTTCACTGGCTGTTTTCAGGTATCTGGTCCCAGCAAGGAGGAAGTAATCTCACCAGCAGCCCCCGAATACCGTGGTGGCATAATGAGAGCATCCAAGAGTCCAAGAAGAGCCAGGAGTTCGTTATTGGCTCCCTCTCCCCTGAGCCTGCTCTGCTTCTCCAGTCTGCCACATCCCTACTCCAGCCTCTGCCTTCAGGGTCTGTGAATTCCAAACTGTTCTGGGGAAAGGAGAGCTCACACCTTCCTCGTGCCTGCTACCTTCCCTGCCACATCCTGCAGGTCCACTATCTCGCTGGGACCCTGGGGTGTGGGCAGATGAGGAAGAGCAGCTCAGGAGGGAGCCTGGGTGTCCTCATGCCTGCTCACGCCAGCAGTCCCTTGGCCCAGAGGCAGAGACGGAGCACAGCCATTGCCCAGACACAGGCCAGCGCTAGGTCTCACCTAAGCTCATGAAGTGAAACGTGAAAATGGCCACACACTTCCTGTTCTCAGTTCCTCTTCTTATCTGGAATTTGGAGATTTGTGAGCAATTTTGGAAGGCCACGAAAACATAGAAGAGGGAATGCTAAGAGTGCAAGAACTGGAGGGCGGATCTTTTTCTATTTTTTCTTTTTCTTTTCTATTTCCTTCCTTCCTCCCTCCCTTTCCTTTCCTTCCCTTTTTTTTCCTTTCCTTTCCTTTTCTTTTGTCCACTACCCATCGCCAGGCATGTTTAAAGCAAACAGACAACAAGAGCAACAAGAAACTTGAAAAACACCTGCTAAACAGGGCAATAACCAAAATGTTAGTGTGGAAACTACTTCAATGAAACTGCTAAGAAGTGGAGGCGCAGAGGGAATTGTGGACTCCGTAAGTGTCGGGATACGGCTGCCAGTCACCACGCACGCCTAGCTATGATGTCACTGTGGGAAACCAGGTGAAAGAGGCACGCAATCCCTCTGCATTACTCTACGTGTGTCTACAGCGATCTCAAAACAAAAGTCTACATTTGTTTTCAAAATAACAACTGCAAACCAACAGGCTTTAGCATTCTGTCTCTACTAACCAAATTAAATGAAGCAAAATTTGAAAATAAACTTTTTGCTGATTGTAGACTATGAATGACCTGTCATCTACAAAGTACGGCTACTACTATCGGCTTGAGGCAGGAATTTTCAAGGCTCCTGAAAGGCCTCCCTCTTCCTGGAAGGCCTCCCCGATTTCCCTCCTCTGTGCTCCCCAAACACGCCAGTGTGTAGATCTCTACCAAGCCACATCACCATTGCAGTCTTAACTACTCAGGTCCCCATCCTCCAGCTAGAGTGTCAGCTTCTAAAGGAGTGACATAGTCCCCCTTATCTTTGCGGCAGCAACTCTTGACTCAGCTCAAAACAGAGGTGACACAAATGCCTGGAACCAAGTGGACAGGGACAGGTGCCTGGCTGAGCTCTGCCAGTGGTGTCAGAGGGGCTTTACAGTGTAAGGGAAGGACAAGCGATGACAAAGGTCTTTCACCTCTAGCAGGAGTAAGGGACAGGACTGGCAGAGACTGTATCTGTTGTCTCTCTAGGACTGTAACCATATCTGGGTCAAAACGATTCTCAGTGGAGCAAAGAGCTTCCAAGGAGACACATGCAAAATTGGATGGTGTATCTTCTTTCTGTCTGCAACCTTAGAGCACCCCAAAAAGCTTCCAGGTGAGATGGGCAAAGCAGAGACATTCCAGAAAGGAGAGTGGGGTCAGAGGGCATGCATTCTGTCCCAGGGAAACTTTCAGCAAAGAGTAATGAAGAAACCCTTCTCTGGCCTCTGGTAGGCCTTAGGTGAGCCTCAAGGCTCGAGGCCCAAAGGCAAGATGCCAGCGTCTTTGTGGATGTGTGTCTGTCTTGGTGACAGGGAATTCAACACTTCCTGAGGGTCAACTCTACTGCCACAGAGCCAGCTTTGGAAACAGTGCTCAGTCTGTTCCCTGGAGGCCTCAGGTGAGCTTTCTCTACTCCATTGTCATCAAATGTCCCCTGTGTTTCCCAGGCTGGTATCTTCCTGTCTGATTCCATACAGGGCTCCAGGGGCTCCACCACCCCTTCTGCACCCCTTCTCTGGCTGGGGCACTTGCTTCAAATTCTGGGGTCCTCATTTCCTGGCTCCTCATGTTGCTCTCCGAGGCCATGAACTTTATTAGAAGGAAGCAGAAGTGATTGTGTATGTGACACAAAAAAAATAAGCATTCACTTCCTCCCCATCCCCAACCCCGCCAACCAGTGTGGTACCGGCAAACTCACATGTGACCCCAGACACAAACTGAAAGGCCCCTCCTCACAAGGACACCCTCATTGTCCTGACAAAGATCTGAACCTTAAGGCATTTTGAGAACTGACACCCACATCTGGGGCCACCAGGAGGGTGAGGGTCTGCAGGGCTGAGGCCTGACAGTAGGGGAGAAAGAGTCGTGTGAGGCTTGGGCCTGCTCCAGATGATCAATCAGTTCAGGTCTTTATGTGTAGAAGGAAGGAAAGTTCCAGAAACAAAGCTCCGTCTTATGCAGCCAAATTCCACAGCTTTCCCCATGACTGTCCCATCCTGCTTTAAAGCTAGCAATAAGCTGGGAGGGTCATTCCTCTCAAGGAAATGTGGGATTTTTGTCTACCAAGACGCCTGAGTAGGAGATGAAAAAAGGGGACCCTTTTTATCGCGGGAGGAGAGGAGCCACCCCAAGATGCCCACAGTTCACCTTCTTTCATACTGTCCAGCTGTGAGGAGGAGAGGGAGGTTTTCCTGGGACCAAGAAGAAATGATAACAGACCACTTCCCTTCTAAGAATTATCAGATAGAGCAAGGACAGGGTACAGGTGGAGCGAGGTGGGGTAGGAGTGGGGTGGGGTCGGGAGGGGAGGGTGGGCGGGGCGGGGCAGGGGCAGACCCTTCTTCTGATTCCCTCCACTAGCAGAGCAGAGTTGAACCATGCCTATCCTTCCCACCCCTCCCTTAAGCCAAAAGGCCACTTCTCTGCCCCTTCTGTCCCCTGTCAGAAAGGACTCTCTAACAGGCAATTCTCTGCAAAGGCAAACACTGGGAGCCTGAAGAGAATGGCCTCTTTTGTCACCAAAGATTCCCTAGGCCAAACAGAAACTGCGATCAAACTTCCAGAAAAAGAAGACTAAGAAATCCACGAACACAGATCCACGATCTACAGTTTCGAGGACTCTGCTAGAACTCAAAGAAATCCTAACGCACCTTAAAAACTGGAAATAGCTTGCATGTTCCACGTGCTTCCTACACACAGGGGACTGCTGCAGGTTAAAAGGCATTGATTCATTTAATCCTCCAAACAATCCCGCAGGGTATCGCAAACCCCCTTACAGATGGTGAACACGAGGTACAGGTGCCAAGTACCATGAATGTGTGAAAACCAGCCCCCATCAGCAAATAAAAAGAAAAAAAAGTTCAAGAGGATGAACGCCGCCGTGGACAACCCTCGGTCATTGTCCTTAGCCCTGTCACGTCGCAGATGAGAACACTGAGGCTGAGGAACATACAGAGCGGGAGAAATGCATGTGCTGATTCCCGAGTCTATGTTTCTCTGTTTCTCGATTGCCTTGTGGTGAAGCACTGCAGCCTAGGTCAGGGGGGGCCAGCTGCAAGGTCAGGTGCGGCATCTCACAGTCTCCAGCATCTTCAACTTACTGCTAACAAACCTCCCGCCTCAGTGCCCACTCCCTCTGCCCCTCAGATCCTCGCTCAATAATGATATCTTCTGGAAAATACTACCAGACTGGGGCGGAGAGGCTGCTTCGTGTTCAAGAGCACAGACTGCTCTTGCACAGGACCAGAGTTCTGTTCTCAGGACCCAATTCACAGCCCCTGTGGTGAGATACTCACCAGACATATAACCCAAGCTCCAGGGGAATCCAGTGCCCTCTTGTGGCCTCCATGGATAATGCACAAACATAAATCCATCCTCCACTCACCCCCCCACACACACAAGCATAACAAATACTACAATTTTAAATACTTTTAAAAATAAAATGCCCTCAGATTGGCCCAGTCACAGACATCATTAACTTCACCATTTCTTTTTTTTTTCTTAGTTTCTGTGTATGTGCGAATTTACGTGCACCAGATACATGCAGTGCCTTCAGAGGGCAGAAGAGGGCATTAGAACCCCTGGAACTGAAGTTACAGAAGGTTATGAATTACCATTTGGGTGCTGGAATCAAACTCAGGTCCTCTGCAAGAGCAGCAAGCACCCTTAACCACTGAGTTAGCTCTTTAGCAACCGC
Source organism: Dicrostonyx torquatus (assembly GCA_028555095.1). Lineage (NCBI taxonomy): Eukaryota > Metazoa > Chordata > Mammalia > Rodentia > Cricetidae > Dicrostonyx > Dicrostonyx torquatus. The sequence goes on from JAQHUG010000048.1 coordinate 4,884,068, forward strand.
CCCTCATATTCTCCCTTTTATTATTGAAGCTTGTATATGTTTTGTTTGTGTGCTTAGTGTTGAACACAAGGCCGCTTGTTAGCTAGGCAAGCCTTCTACCACTGAGGTATAGCTCCAGATCCCAGAAAGCTCCTACGTGATAAGTCAACATCAACAATTAATCTTAACACTTATGGGAAACAATAGAGGAAGGAAGGGTGTGGTGTTCTTGGCATTGTTAAGGACAAGCTGGGCACCTATCTGTCAGTTGACTCATGGGCTCTGTCTTCTTTACCAAAGGTGACACCCTGACTTTACTAGAAGCTGATGAAAGGAGATGCTGGCTGGCCTTAGGTCTCAGCCATTCTGGAGAAGCCCAAATTTTACCTGAGTTAACAGTAAAGAACAAGTGGGCTCAATGGCAGTGGTGCTTTCAGCTTTGTGTGCCTTTTTGTCAAGGTTAAGTTTGCGTCAGAGCCTCTGGTTTCCATTACACACTGCCTGTACTTTGCAGTAATGTGTTAATTTCATGAAGCCTGCACCTCAGAACAGGAAACAAAGCATAATAATTATTTTCAGGGCTAATGCCTATAATTTATTTAAGCGAGCAAGCCATTTGCCTTCAGACTGCACATGTAAACAAGCCCGCTTCTCCTAAAGGCTCAGTTTGAGTTGGTTTAAAGCGTGCCTTGTTCCCCTTCCAGTGACACTCACATTCATAGCTCTTTCCCTGCAGACCAAGGCTCAGATAACACAAACATTGGCTAGACACAAGCCTTGCACAAACAAACAAACAAAAACAAGCCAAAGGCAATGGAGACCCATATTCAATCCCTGCACTCATCCAACAAAACCATCTCTGCGCCCAACTGCCCGGCAAAACCCCCCAAATATCTCATTTTCATTTCCAGAATAGGAGGAGATTTGATCCTTACGTGGAAGACAAGTTTGGTGTAATAGGAGGCTAAGAAATCTAGGCAGGCTTCTCCTTGCCGCCCCGTGTCAAGCTCACAAAGAGAAAAATCGTACCATCCGACATGGTTGGGAGAGTTTAATCCAAAGCGGTGCTAATTAATATCCCCGGCTTCCCAGAAGCCAGTGCCACATACAGCTGCGGGGGCAACAAGGCTGTTCTCCCTGCAATTTTATGGGAAGAACATTTTCATCACTAAGCTGCCTCCCATGCCCTCCTCTCTTCGCCAGATTAGCCTCGAGAAGGAAGCAGGCATGATCCATCTTTCGGTACCCCTTCGCTTCCAATTAATTTTATTATTTACATCCCGTTTGAAAAGTTATTGGCAACTCATTGTGCACCTGGCCAGATCCCTTCTCTAACAGGCGGTGGCACCTTCCTGAGTCCCTTGTCAAAGGGAGTCTGGGCATTTGTCATCAGAATTGATCAACTTTTCTGATATCAGTCTTGGAGAAAAGGTCAACCCAGTGGCAGACACCCCCTCCCCATAAACGTGGATGGTTCTAAGCGTGCCCTTCTGTGAAATCTGTGTCACAGGCCTGGGGAAAGACCCTATTGTACCCTTTACTCCCAGACAAATGGCCTCAGTTTCTACCCCATTTTTAGCCCAAACTGCCAGAACCCAGGCAAACCACGCGTCTTACCATTTTGTTCTCAAACCCCATGTGCTTCAGGCTGTCTCTTTCCAGCCTCCTAGAGGGACCCCCAAATCCAATCTAAATGTTTTGAATTTACCTGTTTGTCTTTTATACATATAAATAGCTGCATTTCCATTCTCTCTTTGTTTCTCATTTTCATTTGGTTCTAATATCTGCATGTAAATGTCGGAAAATAGCATCTGTAATTGGAGATTATGAAGTATGGCCAGCTCCTGACAGGCTGCTAAGGAAGATGGATTATCCTCATTTTTCTGTAAATTTTGTCAATTTTGGAATTCATAAGCTATCAACACTGATCAAAATGGGACTTCACAGCTGTGTCAAAAAAAAAGGGGGGGTGGGAGTGGGAGTGAGAGCGCACATGAGCAGGAGAGCGCAGAAGCAGCATGGGCGAAGCAGATTGGATGCCCAGCGTCATAGGTGCCACCCTTGGTCCCCTCCCCTCCGCCCTAGCATCTCCCTCAGCCCCAGCTCTGGTCCCCTGGCTAAATCAAATAGCTAAATCACAAGACTGAGGGGCCGCAAATCCTCTAAGGCGCCCACTCCAACCCGGACTTAATTTATTGCCTGCGCTGCCTGCCTTATTTATCCCGAGGAGTCCATGGCTCTCTCTGCTCAGGCCTCAGAGGTGTTAGCTCCTTCCAGACCATCACAGCCCACTTGAGGCAATTGTGTTGGTCTCTCTCTCTCTCAATTTTCCCATTACTGGGAGTAAGTACTGTTGGGACTCTGTAATAGCCCGACTGCAGCCCATATCAATAACAGATGAGGTTTAATCGTCCAACACAAAAATTATTTAGGCGCAGTAAGGACATTCAATGTCATTTGCATAATGGCATTTCTATCGCACGCACCTAACCTGTCTTGCATAAACAAGGCCTTGGGACCATAAATAATAATAAATCATGACGTCTGCACGCCTCTTGTGGTAATAGGAGCCACTCTTTGTGAAAATTATTTCGGCAGGAAATGGGCACTGTAATTTTAAAGACATGTGGCGCGGTGAGACACGGTAAATCACGTGCATTCGCACATGAGCCCCAAGAACAGCTTGGGGACCTGCCCTCAGTCCGTGGTGACTTACTGGAGCACTGCAGAATGCCAGGCCTCCAGGGAGAAAACATCCTGAGCCTCTAGACCAGCCACTAGAATGTGCCACTATCCCAGGAAACACCAGGTGAAGGAGGCAGGATGCTCAGAGACCAGCAGGAAGGAGAATCAACTTGGACCCACAGAAGTTTCTAGGCCTCTAGGTCAGATGCCTTCTTTGTTCCCAGAGAATGGAAGCTCCCTCAGGGCAGCTATTTTTATCCACCATGTTCCTCCTTGCCTCCTCTGTATCCGTACAGTTTCTGGAACCAGGCTCTGGACGACAGAAGGGGATCTCGGGACTGGGTGGTGAGAGGATGAGAAGGGCCCGGAAACCCAGCTTTAAAAAGGACAGGCTGAGTCACGTCCCCAAAGAGGAGTCAGCAATGGACTGGCACAGAAGAGGTGCTATCCCCGATGTGGTGGTGGCAGCTCAAAAACACCCAGGAGACCCTGTCATACTGCAGGCAGCTGTGCCGGAGGCGAATCACACACAGATGGCGAGGCTGGCTGGAAACGCCAGGCCTTCCTGTCAGACCCGTGGCTTCACCTCTCCAAGCTTCAACTTGCTCCTCTGTGGAACACACCTAACCCAGTGCTTTCGCAGGGCAACCCTGAACAGTAAACCACAGACTGCACGGAGAGGGACCACACAGAGCTCTTTAGGAGGCCAGAAGCCAGGTCGAGCACCGGCTCAGCTTCTTCCTGTGTGTGTTTTGAAACAAATACACCTCAGATTTCTCTGCCCGAGAAGGACATAATGACCAGTGCTACTGGGAGACAATACGGTTGTGTGACGAAGTGCTTTGTTTACTTACACAAAGAGTTGGCATCCATGAAGCATTTGGAGAAAGGAGTTTCTCTATTCCTGCCTCCAGTCCTCTTCTGCTAGTCTCACCTCCTGATAACACCCTAAGAAATCTCTAGCCGGATGTGCAACAAACCAAACGTGGGGTTATCTCCAGACAGGAGGAGAAAGAACTGAGCGTCAGCCCAGACATCCCTGCCCTGTGCTCAGTGCACACGTCGAGAGGAGATACTGCATGGGCCTACTTGTTTCCCTGAGGCGCTAATGGATGAAGCATCCTACTTCCGGGCCTTGGCACCTGCTGATGGCACAAACAGCCTATCTGGACATTTAACAGCAGGTGCTGTATTTGTTTCCCAAAAACAGTAAGGAGAGGAAACAGTAATCATTGCTCCATGGAGTCCAACCTTTCTGACCTTTAGAGGCTTGGGCGGACAGCACAAAGTGCTGGGTATGGGATGAAGGTTTAAGGTGTGGTACCCTTGAGGTCAGGAAAGAGAGGGGCTCTGGTACACGCAGCTTTATATGCAAGCCTTGCTTTCACCAAAACGCGCCTAGTTTTGCTCAAAAGTGAAAGCCTGGAGTTTAGTTTTTAGTATTTTAGTGCCAATAGTGGTTTCTTAGTTTTGGGAAATGAGCTGGGGTTAGACCGGACATTAATGCTGGGGGAAACTGGCTGATGGGTGTGTGGGAACTGGCTGATCCACCTCTACAACTTTTCTGAAAACTTTCTGTAATTTTTCCAAAATTAAAGTGTATGGGGTGGAGCAGACCTCACTCACAGTCAAAAAAGAACAAATTAAAACCACAACATCTCATTTCTCATCTTCCAGACTCAAAAGGCTGAAACCACAGTGCCTAGAGGCAGGCCTTCCTCACACAGGGGCATGAGCCTCATAGGGGAGCAGCTTAAGTCTATGTTTAAAAATTCACGGTGTTCCGGTAGGAGAAATGGAGAAAAAGAGAGGTTCCTTGGGGAACGGAGAGGGAGGTAAACACAAGAGAAGGAAAGGGGTGGGCAAAATAACAATATGGGTGTCTGAAAAAGCCACCAGGAATTATTCTAAGAACTATTTACCCTAAAAAGCAACTATAATGCATGTGACTCGGTGAATAAATACACATATACAGCTTTAATGAACCTTTCTCATCGAGGCTCATAATCCCGCCCCCAAGAGCCAAAGACTACCTAACAAAACCCCCAACCCCAGGCATGAGAGGCCCTCTTTGGTTTGTTGGTCAGGACTTTCTAAGGGAACCCCAGAACATACATCCTGATACTGCCCTTGCCTAGCCTTCAGAGGTGGAAGGTTGCTCTTCCCTATTGCTGAAGGAAGACATCATGAACTTCAGACACAGAGCCCAGAGACCCCTGAGTTGAATCTGACCTGAAAGCATCCTCCTTGAAGACCAGCAGTCATGGCACCAGAAGGTGCCATGCAAGCTTCCAAAGGAGGGGGGCAACTGACAGGCTAACCTGCTATGGCACCTATGAACCACATCCACAACCAGCATGGCATGATAACGTATGGTCACAAGAGTGGCATGCACACCTTAATGGTAGCCGACTGCTCTCTAATTAGACTTAAGACTTGCTCATCAAGAGGGAGACCATGCCTGGTCCTGCAGACCTAGCTAACTACTCAGTGCTAATAAAAGCATGGTTATTGGAGGAGAATCTACAACCTTCAACGCACTAAACCAGCATAACCCATAACCACAATCTATAAACATTTACCCTTATACCCACAGTTGAAAGCCGGGCGGTGGTGGCACACGCCTTTAATCCCAGCACTTGGGAGGCAGAGGCAGGTGGATCTCTGTGAGTTCGAGGCCAGCCTGGTCTATAAGAGCTAGTTCCAGGGCAGGCTCTAAAGCTACAGAGAAACTCTGTCTCAAAAAACAAAAATAAATAAATAAATAAATAAATAAATAAATAGAGAGAGAGAGTAGTTGTCTCCTCTCATCAAGGAAGCATCTTCTTTACTACCGAAGGAGACCACTACAGAAAACCACAGCTAATCAAAATGCACAGCTGTGGAGCCCAATCCCAATGGATACATCTGCAAGACACTCCTGCACCTAAGACTCAGGGGACATTGTGGAAGAGGGCGTGGAAAGGTTGTAAGAATTGGAGGATCAGGGAGTCTGCTGTGAGGCTGTCTCTCCCAGTAACATCAGAAGCGACACTGGTAAAGTCTCACCAACACGACTGCCCAACAAGAGCTAACCAAGGATGACACCAACAAACTTGCCAAACTGAATAGGGAAAAGACCACAGGGCCTCAGCCCCACACAAGGAACTACAGGCAAAGCTGGGAGTGGAGAAGTGGTCCTCCCCAGGGACGAGCACACCAACTGGTTATTCAGTGTCAAATGGTCAGCCCTGAAAACACATATACAAGTTACATCATATGGACTCAACAAGCTCTATTTAGGAATACACGCACACACACACGCATGTAATAACAATTAGTGGAAGAAGAGGTCATGAATTTGAAAGAGAGTGGGGAAGAATATGTGGAAGGGTTTGGAGGGCAGAAAGGGAAGGAATAGCTGTTGTAATCTCAAAAATGTTACCATCTCAAAAATAAATAAACAAAAACATTTTTAAAAAGAAAAAAAATTCATAATGCACATATACCGAGCCAGCCATTGTACCCCTGAGAACATATGCCAGGATAGTCTCTCACAGACATAAAGAAACACGAGGGAAAATGCCCATTACAGGTTTTTAAAAAGAAAACTATTAGAAGCAACCAAAAGCACACATCCTAAACAATCTTCGACAGCTCACACAGTAGAATACTATTATAATTGCTAAAGGGAATAAAGCAAAGCTGGGTGCAGTGGTGCACACTGGGAGGTAGAGGCACGAGGGTAAGGAGTTCAAGACAAGTCTCATCTATATTAGCAAGTTCGAGGCCAGTGTGAGCTATATGGGACCTGGTTTCAAATTTTAAAGTAAAGAAGAGCAGCAGCACATTTTAAAATGACATCTATGTAGTGTGTGTATGTGTACACATTAATGCCACAATGTACATATGGCGGTCACAGCACAACCTGCAGGAGACAGTTATTTTTTTCATCGTGTGGACTCTGGATCAGACTCAGGTGGTCAGGCTTGGTGGCCAGTGACTTTACCCTTGAGCCATCTCACCAGCTCCAAAAAGCAGTATTTTATTTTTGTGGAACAATCCCAAGGAATGCTCGTGAATAGCAGACAGTAAAAATAGAACACTGTACACAGTGTGCTACCATCTGTGTTCCAAAGTAGGAGGTCACAGCAGCTATGCTGCACCTGTGTTTCTCAGGCACTTTCGCCTTGTTCTGGAAGGGTCTCCCACTGTCCTGAAGCTGGCCAATTAGGCTACTCTGGCTAGCCACTGAGCCCCAGGGATCTTCCTCCCAGTATGTTTGGCCATTTTCATGTGTTTTAGGGATTGAACTCAGCACCGTGTTCTTCCCACAAACATAGAGATGTCTCCCTCACCCTCTCACCCCTTCATCCTCTCACCCCATAAATAATATTTAGGAAATATAGAAGCAACTGATAATAGGGCTATCTTCTAGGGGTGTAATTAATCATTTAAAAAGGTGAGGAGAAGGGGAAAGGATGGAGAGACTAATTTCAGAGTTTTGCATTTTGCAAAATCCCCTATTATGCTACGCTTTTATAAATTTCTTTTTTTTTAATTTTTGAGACAGGGTCTTGTTATAATATAGTCCAGGCAAGTCTTGAACTTACAATCTTCTTGCTTTCCCAGAATTACAGAAAATTACCACCCCAGCTAAAAATTTAAAGAGAAAAATAACTGTTATACAGGTAAGTGGCAATGGGTAAATATATTTTGGACTGGAACTAAGCCATAGCTGTAGTCATAGGTCCTTCAGGACCTGTCTTGATATCCCTTGCATCACCCAGTCTGAGTGGCATGACTCTGCAGGACAATGATACCCCTTGCATCACTCAGTCTTGGTGGCATGACTCTGCAGGACAATGTACTCAGCAGTGGGAACCTGATGTGTGAATCTGTGTGCCCAGGAACCCAAGGGAAGAGCCCAGGGTCTCTTGTGGATCTGTACTGCAGCCCCAGAGAGTGTCTGAGCTGGAATGGATTTGGTGGTATCATACCCAACCTCCCTGAGTTTCAGGTGAAAACTGAAGGGAAACACTTGTTCTGGGGACACTGTATGATGACAGGTGGTGGCCTCAAAACAGAACTCGGGTTTCAGGAAAAGCAATGCATGCCACTGAGAGGCATCAAGAGTTGTTTCTGTGTCTCTCTGGTTCTCACTTGCTCCATCAGCAGGACGGAAGCAGCAGCTTCCGCTCTTTTGTCTTGGGTTCTGTCTCACTTCCTCACTTCCAGACACAGAAACTGAGCACAGAGTGTCGTGACCACACAGCACAATTTTACCCTGGACTGTGATGCTACACACGCCTGTGCCGGAGGCAGAACACTCAGCAGGACAGCCGCTAGAAGTGGTGGAACCTGGCTTTCCCCAAGTGAGTGAGCACGGAAGGAGCAGTGGTAAAATCTCATAACCTGGGTAGTCTGGTCTGGTGAGGCTGCAATAAACCAGAGAGTTCCCTCTAGCCATGTCTCGAAGCCCTTCTTCTCCACACTGAGCCTCCAGTTGTCACATCTGGGGCTCCCTGTGTCCTTGGGAAGAACCTGTTCCAGTTCAGATGCCCCAGCCCTGCTATGTTTAGTCTTTTCCATCTCCATTCTCCCTGTCCCAATTCCGTGGATTTACACTCGTTTCTCTGCATTTTGTTATATGACCAGGATCACACAACCTTGTAGGACTGTCATTTGTCTACAGAATGATCAAAGCATGCATTCCCAGAGACATGGCCTTGGGATGGGTGCAGGTCCAGGATGTGCACAGACATTTTCCCACCTGACTGGTTCCTAGTGTCCCACAGGCAGTGGCTTCAGTCCCATCTCCCATTCCTCATCTCAAATGGCCACTCCTGGTCTCCAGGGCACGAGCCTGGAGTTTCACACACCTAGAGCGACTTTTCAAAGCCAGAACTTGGTGTTGCCATGGAGCTAATCACGTTTGCTGCCTTCAACGTTCTTGGAGACCTAGCTGAGAGAGCTTGTGAGTTAGTTCAATCTTCACATGCTTGCATACCCACAAGACACACCTTTGCAGATGGTTAGTATAAAGGAAAGAGTTAGATCACTGTCCAAGAAAACTTTCATAATGAAAGTCCCTGAACCAAAAGAAACAGAGAAACTTAGAGAGGGACAAACAAGTCTTCCAACAACAACACTTAGTCTATTGAACATTGTCAAATTTGTTAACTTCGATTGCTCATTAACTCATTTCCCACTTTCCAGAAAAGGCTGAAGAGAGCTCACATAATGCAAAAAAAAAATTACAGAAAGGTGTAGAGGGTGGAAAAAAAGAAAGCCCAAATCAGAGCCTAAAATAGGATCAAGAAGCCAGTGAGATGACTCAATGGGAAGAGGCATTTGTCACCAAGCTTGGTGATCTGAGTTTGATAATCAGGATTTATGTGGTAGAGAGAACAGACCCCTGAAGGTTGTCCTCCACCCTCCACATGAGCACATATACAAGATAAATAAAGCGTGAAGACAAATAATAACTGTAACTAGTCATGAAAATTGAACACACATGACATGGTGAGTATAGTCTCTCCACTTCGTAGGGATCCTCCGCTGAATCTCCCGCAGTTCAAGAAAGCTGATTCTCATTATGTCCATTTTGTAGACAGAGAAACTGAGACTTAGCAAGGCTACCTTTCCTGTCCAAGATCCTGAGGTTGGTGGTTGTTGGAGCCAGGGTAGAACCCACAGCTTTGATGGCCCTGCTCTCCACACCCACAAGACCATGATCAGGATGAGAAGCAGATGGAGGTGCTGCAGGAGGAGCCACTCTCGGTTCTCCTCACTACCACCTGGAGAAGAGAAAGCAATGAGCAACTTCACAGAGTCCATGAGAGGAGACCTGTGTGGTACTCAGCGCTCTCAGACTGACACTCTCATCCGGGCACTATTTCTCCCAGCCCCCTAAGGATCAACAGGGTCCTTGATGGTCATCCCATAGGTGGCCTTATACAGAGGGGGTCATGGATCACCTCAAAGTGAAACTCAGTGAAAGTAACACTGAGGACACCATCCAGGTGACCCAGTCACCCAACTGAAACATTTTAGAACAAGTGGAAGGCATAGAGGTTGTACACTGCCCAGCAATGCTCCCCAAGAATCACATGTATGAGCTGAACTAGCAACAGTGGGAAGCATTCTGAGTCCTAACCAACAATATCAGAGAAACTGCTGTCTTTAGATAGATGCAGACCTGGCTAGGAGAGCACTGGTATCCTCTTAGGAAAGCCAAGCGGCCTGAAAAGAGACCCTGGAGTCACTGACAGACTGCATTGGGAAGAGTGTCTGTAGAAATGTCTTGGATCCTCTCCAACACAGAGCGCTACAGTCAAGACCTTAGAATCCTTACTGTCAGAAGACTATGATCTGGAAGACTCTTGAGACAAATGTAACCACACTCCTGTCTCTGCCATAAAAAACAAAGGAAATAAAAACTCCCTTTGGATAGCTGGCTTTGACCAGTGCTGCTTCCAGTATCTTCCAACACGGAATTGATGTCAAGATAAACAAATCAAAAGATGGTCAAAGGGATTGGTATTTATAGATAAGTTCAAACAGAAAATAGTAACTTTTATTTTAAGATACTAAAGTCATAGCTATTCTTTCTACCAAATTCCACCCACTGGTCCAAGTCCCTCAGTCATTGTCCTAGAGAGTTAGTTAGAAGATCATATGTGGAGCCATTATTGGGGTGATTGTTTCCTAGAGGTCTCGACCTACTGAGTCTGGGACAGGTTCTGATTGCGGTAGGGAAGCTTCTTTTTCTAGAACTATGACAGCATGCTTGATTTTTCTAGATTCCTGACTAGCTCCAGGACCTATTCCATGGCTTAAAAATTCAGGTGGTCCACTTGTGCTCTGGGAAACACACACAGGAACTAATGTAAGGAGCAGCCATGCCTGCCTTGTGGTGGAATTCTTTTTTTTTTTCTTTTTTGATCTCTTAAAGCAATCTTTTCTCATTTTACATTCCAACCTAAATGCATTCATAACAAATTAATATACCTGTTCCTAGAAGAATGTCCCACAGGGAAGCCCCAGCAGACCCAGATGTGGCCTCAGGAGGCCACCAATCCATACTCAACACCCAAAAGCAAAGAGCACCGATGCTGAGAAGATGGAAATATTTTCCTGAAAGGATTTCTAAGGATTAAACCGGATGATGCAAAGTAATTAATTCTGTGCATTGTCTAGATTATGTACACACACATATAACATTTAATTACATGTATGCATGTGTGTATACATATGTATAAATTAAGAACAGTATACAGAACATGTATATGTAAGTACACAGGACTTCCAGAATCATGGCTCACACCTTGCTGCACCTCCTACTCTGGCCACCCAGAACTCCCTTTTCCCAGACAGAGCACACTCATGTCCATGTCCTTTTTGTCACTCATCCTCTTCCCCTTTGCTTTCCATGTGACAATCCCTTGCTTACTGTCATAGTCCCCAAGATGGTAGGCTGGGGCAGGCGGGAGCCCTGTCTGTATCGTTTAGACATTCTCTGGGGGTGTCAGAATACGGATCAGTAACTCCCAAGTGTGTCCTGAGTGCAGGGTTAGATTCCAACACCAGGCTGATCCTGGCTTCTCCTCAGGGCCCTGCCATGTGGGCCATGCAGTGCAGCCTGAGCATGAGTGACAGTGACAAGCGTCTCCGGGAACATGCTCCCTCCCTTCTTCCAGAAGGGATATTCCAAGCCCTGCTTGCTGGCCGTTCTGAATCCCTTGTCTGAGTTTGTAGCACCTCCTGCCCCTCCGCTTTGAGCAATATCCAACTCCTGTCATGTCCCCTGTTTCTACAAAAAGGAAGCAGGAATGCACTTGTTTGCAGAACTAGAACTATTCATGTCCAACCAGAATTAATAATTTACTACAAGGATTTCTTAGCTCCTCCAGCAGAAGTCCTAAAAGTGGTACAAATTGTTATTTTTATTGCTTTAACAGGATTTCCCCTAGAAGCCTGAGTTCATTTGCCTGTATAATCTGTAGCCAGTAAATGCAGAGAAAGTCTGGGGAGGAGAAAGCTCCAGCCAATCAATGGCACAAAGGCTCTACCACTGCAGGCAGATGAGATCCCTGGACTACAGCAGGGGGATGGGACCTCTGGACCACTGCAGGCAGATGGAACCCCTGGACCACTGCAGGCAGATGGGA
>JAQHUG010000048.1:4901473-4928560 GCA_028555095.1 Dicrostonyx torquatus
CTGGAACTAGCTCTTGTAGACCAGGCTGGTCTCGAACTCACAGAGATCCGCCTGCCTCTGCCTCCCGAGTGCTGGGATTAAAGGCGTGCGCCACCACCGCCCGGCTGTGGCTCCTCTTTACATTCCCCACAGTTCAGAGCTTGGGGGCTTTTTTAGTTAATTTAGTTTGGGTTTTGTTTTTGTTTTGTTTTGTTTTGTCTTTTTCCCCTCTCTCTGCATTTCAGTTTGGGAACTTCCTGTTGATACAACTTCAACAAGCTTGATTATTCTTTGCTAGGCCTTATGCACTCTGTCAGTGAGCCCACCAGAGGTATTCTTGACTTAGGATCCTCTTCTTATTCCTAGCACTTCCTTTTGAGTCTCCCCATCATTTCCTATTACCCATATGTTTTAGCATCCAGCAGGACTTTTTCCACTAGTACAATAAATGTATCAATTATACTTATTTGAGTTCTTGAATGTTTCCAAGGTCTGTGTTGTGTGTAGTTCTTCTTGGGATGCCTTCTCTCTTCTTGCTTTGTTTTCTCTTGCCTAACTTTCTGTTGAAACATGCACCATGCACATGCGAGATTGGGGTTACGGCTCAGTTGTACAGAGTTTGTATCCCCGGTCCTAGGGTTCAGTCTCCAGCACCATGCACACAAGAAGGTCCTGAAATGTTCACGTGATATATCAAGTAGTAGGAATGGCAGTGAATAGGACTTCAGTACGAGGTTCAGTGTAAGCAGATCTCTAACTCTGCTTTTTCATGCGTCTTCAGAATTTACAGCAACTGTTAACCCTGGGACCTCAGTTCTCTGATATGCCAGTAAAGTCTGTTTATTTTCCATGTGTTCAGCTTTATTTTTGCAGTGAAGGTGGAAATGACAACTTCTAAACTCCACCTCTCAGCGCGGAAACTGGAAGTCTCTAATCACTCGCCGAAGTCACTGTCTAGCCGTTCAGTGAGAGGCTTTGGTGGTAGACACCACCTTAAGTGATAAGTGATTGCTTATTTAATTATAAGTCTAGTGTTACTCTCTCCTGGGGGTTCAGGGTGTATGCAGGTGTGTGCTCAGGACCATGTGTGTGCAAGCACATATGTGTGTGCAGGTGAACATGGAGGCCAGAAGTCACCCTCAAATGCCATTCCTCCATTCACCTTGTAGAGACAGGGTCTTTCATTGGGTCTTGGGGCTCCCCAAATTGGTGTGTCCCGATGGCCAGGGAGCCCCAGAGATCTGCCTGGCTCCACCTCCCCAGCACCAGGATTCTGTGTACATGTAATGATTCATTTCAGCTCTGTGTGTGTGTGTATGTGTCTGTGTGTGTGTGGTGTGTGTGTGTGTGTGGTGTGGTGTGTGTGTGTGTGTGTGTGTCTGTGTTGTGCTGGCGATTGGCCCTAAGATCTCAGGCAGACACTGCACCACTGAGCCACACCCTCAGCCACGCCTGTGCAGAGTGGTGCTTAGGATGAATTTAGGGATTTTATGACTTCATTTCCCCCATTACCTTTCTCTGCTGTGTTTCTAGTTCCTCAACTCTCATCTCCCAAACAATTAACTTTCTATTCAGCTGTTTCTTTGCGGGCGTTTACCCTGTCATTGAACTTTTAATTCTAATGGGTACCAACCACTTTTATTTCTAGATGTGGTTTTCTAATCTGTATCTTTTTTTGGAGATATTTTAGTCTTTTATAATGGTTTTTACTGTTTCTTTTAATTTTTCTGTTATCTTAGGTTCTTGGAGTTGGATTCTCCAGCTGTCTCCTGTCTCACTCTCATTTCCTTGCAAGGTTTGCATCTTTTAAATTGTGAGATCATTTTGAGTAGCTGTGGCTGATTCTGTATGGAGTACACACGTGGTTGTAGAAGGGTCAAGAGAAGTGAGTTTCCACGTGCTTCTCTGAGGCATCGCTGAGTTTACACTGACATAATTCAGTTAGTATAAATTTATACTCGGGTTTCTTATGCAAAGTATGATGTGAGAAACCACACCTGGATATAGCACAGGTCTGAGGTATCAACTTCTTACTGGAAACTTTTATTCTACTCTTAGTCTCTCAAGATAAGGATGAGCCTGGCCTACGGCTTCTTCCACAGGCCTTCCAGCTGTTGGGCAGTTCGCCAGTGTATCGGTGACAACTCTCACATCACATAGGCCAGGTCTCTACCAAAACCAGCAGCATATTCCAACCCCTCATTCACTAGAAACAACGCATGACAGGCACCCGGGGCCATCAGGATGAGAACCCTGGGCCTTCACGACAGGCACCCTGGGCCTTCACAATGGGCACCCTGACCATCATGACGGGCACTCTAGGCCATCAGAATGGGCACTCTGGGACACCAGGATGGGCACCCTGGGCCTTCACGACAAGAACCCTGGGCCATCAGAACGGGCACTCTGGGCCATCAGGATGGGCACCCTGGCCTTCATGACAGGCACTCTGGGCCATCAGAACGGGGCACCCTGGGCCATCAGAATGGGCACCCTGGGCCACCAGGATGGGTACCCTGGGCCACCAGGATGGGTACCCTGGGCCATCAGGACACTAGCTCTGGGAGTTTGGACTCTATGTTCCCTCTTCACTTCAGCCCCTAAGGATACACCACTCTCCCAACCTCAGACACAGCACTAGTATTCTACTGTTTCTCTTGGTGCAGCGCTCCTATCATCTGAAATTCGGTGATGGGAACCTGAAGCGAACCCAACCGTGTTAAAGTCTGTGTGCATTTTAAATATAATTTGCAAACCAGGAAAGGTTTGTTCCTATAATTTTGAAGAACTTTATAATACTAAATTCCTTAAGCCAAACTTCCAGTGTGGCTTCAAAACTAACCAAACTATTGGACAAGAACGGCCGGTTCTTCCATCCTTTTTAATTGATATTTTATTCTATGAGCGGAGGTCTCATCGGGCCCAGGATGGCTCAGTCTTACCATGTAGCCAAAGACAGCTGAACTTCTGCTCCCCCTACCTCTACCTCTGAAGTGCCAGAATTCTGGGCATTACCACACCGGGTTCGTGTGGTGCTGACACTGAATCCTGGGCTTTGTGCATGCTAGGCAAGTACTCTACCAGCTGAGCTATGTCCCCAGACTATTTCTCTCTTTTAAATTGCAGATAGTGGGCAGCATAGTTTGAGGGGAAACACCTCGACCCAAGTCAGCTCCCACACAGGGCCTCGGGCTTTGTCAGCCATTATTTCTTTCTGCCGCACACCATAGCACAGGTGGCCAGTGTCACTGACACGGCATGTCTGTAAGATTTCCAGGATGAATGAATGAATACATGAATGAGAGAGCAACCCAGGAAGGTGCAGTCAGCTCTGTGACAATTCCCTTGTAATCTTAAACGCCACAGACACGGAATTTGCCTGTCATCAAAAAGAATAGAATAGACAGGAAGGGGGAGAATGTAAACATGTCAAAAATAAAAATAAGAGATGGATTCCGATTAATTTCATACCTTACAGAATGCTAAAGCTTAAAAGAATCTCAAGTATGGCCTGGTCTAATCCAGCACCACAGATGCAGAAACCCTGGAGAAACATTCCTGAAGCCTGGGGGCCCCGTGCTCTCATACCGGGACACCTTCCTCGGTGACCCCCAAGAATTCCCTTGCCTCACGAAAAAGACAACATGATTCGGGGGAATCCACCCTTACACCTGATCCACAGGAAGAGAGAAGAGTGCCCAGGAACTTAGCGAATGTTTTCAAAGCTGCCTGGGAACACAGGGGTGCCTCCAAGGCAGTGTCTGACAGCAATGCCAACAAGGCTGAGTCCCCAGACCCAGGTCATTTTCACACTTGGGGCTCTTAGCAAGGATGATGACAGGAAGGGAAGAGAGAGGGTTACGTAGGCACACTGGGTACTTTTAGGGACCTAGAAAGCAAGCGTTGCTGAACTCGATGTCACCATCTCAATCCAAAGACAAGGAGACATTGAAGTGAAATAGTGTGTATCGTGTGGGTGTCGTCTGTACTGCTCTTTCTTCACACTGGGGAGCGAGACCTCTGCTCACTCCTGCCCTGCCACAGACAGTCCCCCTACCCCGCCAAGGAATGCGTGCTCACTTCTCATCCTCACTCTGGCCTTGCTGTGTTCCCTTGGCTAAGCCATGGTACAGCAGTCTCACTGGACCTATGCTGTCCCGTCAGCACAGTGGGGTGATGGAGGTTCTTGTGGCCTGGGAGGAAGAAGCATCGAGTGGCTCTTTGCTGAATCTGGCAGGGCCCATGGTGAGCAGTGAGCACACACTGGCTAGGACTCTACAGTAAGAGTTAGCATTCTGTGAGCCTGAGTCAAACAGGAGACAGGGGGTGTGGGTTTATGGGGCCACGGGTGACTCACAAGAGTGGGCAGGACTCTTGCTTGGCCTGGGCCAAGGGGATGGGGATATGTATTCAGGTGTGAATTGATTCTGTGTGGGGAACCAGTAAACAGCAGATTAGAGTGTGAACAGCACCAAAGAAAGTGCCGCTAAGCACTTGCCAAGCTCTTCCTCGTGTCCACACGCAGGCGCGTACTTATACACGTGCACATGCCAGCCTGAGAGACATGCTTAGCAGCCCTCTTGACACAGAAGCAGCTCGGTTCCTGTAGTGGAGTGGGGTGAGGCCCAGCCAGAGCAAGAGCATCTTATGGGCAAGCGAAAGGATGTGGGACAGTGAACGGTTCTGAAAAGGACAGACTAGGGAGGAAACCACAAGCAGTTCTTGTGGCGGGGTGAACCGCGGGAAAGAAAACTGTCCACCACACCAGGGGCAGGGCAAGAGGCAAGAAGTCCCAGTGAAGATGGATTCCTAGGAGGGAGCATGGTCCAGGCCACAGCATCTGGATTCTTTGAGACTTTCTGATCCCGAAGCAACATCAAATGTCCTCACTCCATATCCTGGGATCTGTCACTCAGATGATAGTCCGGCTCCATGCTGGCATCCTCTAGACCTTTGCTCATGCTGTTCCAGAACACTCTCTCCAGGCAACACTACCGTCTCCACAGGCCCAGCTCTGCCCAGCCCTCCACACATCCCCAGGAACCTTCCTGTGATTGTGGCCTCCCTATCCCTCCTCACCCTCCTCTACCTCCTCTTGACAGGACACACATACACCAGGAAGGAAAACGAGCCCCCTGAAGCCGGAGCCTCACATCCCTCCCCAATGCCCAGGCCTCTAGTTCCTGGTAGCTTCTGAGTCTGCCCCCGAAGACCAAGAGCAGTCTTGTTGAGTGATGCCAACAACCAGCCACTTCCCACGGGGAGGCTGCCCGTGGGAGCAGGCAAAGTTAGAAAACCAGTCCACCTGCTGGCCGACAGAAGAGCCACCATGCAGTGGGCAAAGCTTCTCAGGAGAACAGGAGGCACTTCTGGTGGCTTTCTGTTAGACAAGGAACAGGCCATCCCCTGATTTAACCCCCCATGACCTTTGAACTTCCCAGGAGGTCAGCAGCACATCCCTGTTGTCCCCAGCTGTCTCTCTGTCTCAGCCCCAATGGGAGGGAGGGCCCTGGGCCCGTTCCATTTTGCTCCCGTATTGATCTGTTGGCAGCAATGGGCTGGATAATTAGCCAGGAATTAGGGTTTCTATTACAGCCAGGAGGCTGCTCCAGCTGATTTATCACCTGAATAATTTACTGTGATTGAAAGGAAATTAAAATGAACTCCATTTGACAACTGTGAGCTTTTATGGGCTTTAGTGAAGGCTCAAAAGCCAGATTAATAGCCTAGTGTTGGTTAATAGTCTGCCGAGGGTAAATACAGCAGGCTGCAATCGGCTGCGTCCTCTCGGTGGCCGGAGGAGGGACCCACTCTGCCAGAGCCAGTGCCCACCACAGTGACAGCCAGCATCAACTTGAGTTTTACTGAAACAGATTCCACTGCTGGACACACATGTGCATCCGCATACACCCGTGAACACACACATGCATGCACACACTCACATCAGCAGATTCGTTTTGCCCCCTGCTTCTCTTGCTCCGTGGTAATTTTCACTTGCCCATCATCTAGGAAAAACAAAACTGCTTTTTCAATAACCATTTGGAGAAGAAAGTGCTTCGTTGGCCCAGAGTGAGTCTCCTTAATCTCTTCCACCAAGGCAAAGGGGAAAAAGAGCCCAAGATGGCCACCCACTCAGAGCAGAAATTAGCAGGAAAGGCTACCAGCGGTGACCTAGGGACCATCCTGACATTAAGCTAGTGATGTTTTTCCCAGGAATTGGGTGGGTGAGCTGTCTAGGCCCATGCATGTCCTGGAATGACCCACAGGCTGCCTGAGGAAGGCCTGCAAACACTAGCCAGTCCAGGAACAGATCCCAGAACCCTCCAGGAACACAAAGACCCATGACACCATCTTGAACAACATGAGGACAGGGAAGAGCCTGAGGTCAAACTCTAGCTCTGTGGCCTCAACCATCCTGGGCCTGAAAGTGGGTATACAGTTTATTTCAAAGTTCAGATCCATAAACAGGGCCTCAGCGGTATAACCCAGCCGCTTGGAGAACATTGGAAGATCCAGCGTGGGCTGCCTTCAGTCCCTGGGAAACGGAACGCTGTCACGCAGAGGTGACTAACCTCTGCTCTTACTGTCAGTTGGCTGCAGCTGCTGTCATTGTCCACCGTGATTACACAAATAAGAAAACTGAGGTCCAGAAAAATAAAGCGAGGAGTTCAACAGAGCAGAGGCAGGGCTCAAGGCAAGGTCCCAGCTCCTCAGTCAGGACATGCTCTTTATAGCCCTCATTAGATCATTCAGTGAAAGTAACAAGCCCCACGCCATGCCACTAACAGAGACTCGGGCCACTTGATTTGCTGGCAAATGGGTGAGATGGCCAGTCTCCACGGGCAGCAACTCAGGGGCCCACTTCTTAGCATCACTATCATACCACTCTGGGGGATCACAAGGGCCTCAGGCAGAAGACAGTGAGCAGGAGGGAACTTGAGGAGCTCACACCCTTCATGCCCGTGCCTTGTCCAGCAGCAGCCCCTTGCTCAGCTCAAGTCATCATTTGCCCCTAGTGACTGGGAACAGGGCGTCAAGGTGTGTCATTCATAGTCCAGTGCCTGCATGTGTGCAGGGCGCCCTCCAGCCTCACCTTCCATCTCTCCTCATTACGGCGTGCCTCAGAGAGGTGAAGCAGATTAACCAGAAAACACTGAGTCAGTCATTATCCTGCCGGCTATTTGCCTCGCTAGACCTGCCTCAGAACTCACAGACAGACCTGCACCAGGCCACAGTGTTCTGAAGGACACCATAGAAACAGCTCAGGCCTCCTCCCTATTGGGCCTCATCTCCTCCTGGGCCCGTATGGCCTCGGCGCTGGGACCCATGCAGCATTCCCTCCTCAATACGGTTGCCCTCAGTGCAACCCTCCCAGCTAATGCCTCCCCCTCTTCAGAATTCCACATCATCCATCGAGCTTTCTCCGGTCTGTGGCTCCTGAGTTCACATCATACCATGTGAAAGAACTGACAGGGATGACACCTAGCTTGTGCCTCTGCTCCCTCCGAGTCTGGCACTGTACTGGGCCCACTGCGCAGGTGCAGGAAATGTGTTGGACCGGCGAGCTCCTGAGCGAGCAAGGAGGAGCCTGGACAGTTCTGGGATGCCACCCAGGGAATGCCTGGTCATGGGCCAATATTCCCACACATTGAAATGGATAAAATGGAGCACAGCTTCCGGGCTTCTGTGAGACTCCTATGAAACGCAGAGAGACTCGACATTCAGTGTCTCTGTGTTTCACTCATACTGGCTTAATGGAGATGCCGACCCTGTGTGGGAAAGCCAGGCCGGGCACAGAGCCCTGAACCCTTGGTCACTTATTTACGTCTCTCACAGCTCAGATGAAATGTGGCTTTTACCATCTCTCAGAAAGACTCAGCAGTGGAGGGCGGCTGTCTGAGTCTTCTCCACAAGCCCAGGCTCTAGGATGGGGTCAGCTTTGCCCAGTGCACATGGCCATGTCACTAGCAGGGGAGGGATCATTTAACTTGTAAGAGAAGGAGCAACACCGTCCCTCCATCCACACGACCAGGCTCATCTCTTCAGTGTCACCTCCCACCCTGTTCCCTGAATCCCAGTCACACTGATCTTTCCACTCCTGCTCTCGCCACCTCACCTCAGGGCCTTTGCTCTGCCAGACACATTCTCCACGCCCATATTCCCTATTGTTGTTTACCATGGCAGTGTCCAAGCTGCCTAGTCTCGCTATAGGGTCTCATAGGAACTTAGCTCTCTCTCTAGTACCAAGCTGTGATTCTTCTACAAATCTACAGGTTTGGGGGCAAGCCCAAGCTTATCTGCTCACTGATGGGCACATAGTATCTGGTTCCATGCCTTCCCCATACTAGACAGGTGCCGGGGTTTGCTTAGTGAATACTTGCTGAGCAGTCTTAGGCAAGTTACTTCGTCTCTATGGGCCTCAGTTTCCCTATGTGAAAGCAAACTGGCTAAATGGTCCGTAAAAACTCCTCATCTCAGAGAGAACCATAAAAGAAAGGCTGGTGTCTGACTTACCTGTCAGAGCAGGGCCTTCTGATGACTGACCCCATGCCTGGCCTATCCACACCTGCCAGGAGTCCCACGATGCCAAGCACAGGCCAAACACCACGAGAGATCATCCATACACTCCATTACTGTGAGCCCGAGGCCACAAAGTGAGTCTATATATCTAGATCATGTTCCTAACCTGAGAGTATGGCAAAACCATCTGGAGTGGCCCAGAAGATCATCACATCCACCCCTATCCAAAGAGCCCTGGGAAAGCACACATTCGTTAGCGGCACAGCAACCGTAGAAATCATGAGCCTCTGTGGCGGACTACAGACAGAGCTAGCAGGCCAAGAAGTCTCAGAGGGCCCCTGAGCAAGCCCTCCTGGCCTTGTGGGATGTTGTGACCAGCCAAGGTTGGCCAACAGCAACAAAAAGCCCACTTTGCAAAGACCCTCACCCTCACTGTACAGATGCCCCTGCTTCCAGGAATGACTCAGGCCTGCATGGTGGCAGCAGGTGTAGTGGGCGGGAGTCACGGCATACCTGCTCTGGCTTGATGGGCTCCGTGGTGGTGAAGATGTCTGAATAGTGCTGCCTCTCAAACACGCGGTCCAGCACCTCCAGCTGCTGCTGTGTGAACAGATCTCCCCGCATCTGCTTCCGGAGGAAGTCTCTGCCTGGAAGTGAGTGGCCGTTTGGCACTGGAGACTCCTGGATACCTTTGGTGAGCATGAGAGAGAAAGGGTAAGTGGAGGCTATTCTGCCTCTCATGGAGGAAAAGCCAAACCCTGAGACAGGGATTCAGGCGCTGTGGGACAAGGTCACCTGCTGCTAAGCCAGCCAGCCTCTCATGATCGCATGCTAGACACTGCAAAGCCCGTCTGTTAGGGGTTTTGTCCCTTACTTTCCACACGGACCCCCTCATACATGTGCCGTGGTTTGTATTGTGCTCCTCGTGCTTAGTGTTGCAAGTTTGATAGTGAATGAGTGTGTAAAAGGGGTGGGGGGAGGAGGTCATGAGATTAGTAGCTCCCTCCTCTCTGACTTCCTGTCTGGTGGTGCCTACTCCTCCTGCTTCCTCTTCCCCCTCCTCTCCCACACAAGCATGTGCACACTCACACAAGGCTGATCCTGCACCACAGGTTTGAACTTTCAGAAGCATAAGCTTCTTCGCAAAGTTACCTGCCCTGAGGAGTAGCATGGCAAAAACACAAACAGGAACTAACTCAGGATATTACTATTCCCCCACTTCGCAGATGAAAACTCCAGGCCTACAGAAATGACAGTTTCTTTGCCCAAGGATTTGAGCTCAGGGTGACTCAAGGACTTAGACATGGGTGGTATCGCCCCTTCTGTACCTCACCCTGTGCATCCGTCACCGCCATCCTGCCCAGTCTGTAACACGCTGTTCTAGGAAGGTAGGAGGACACTTGTACCATTCTAGTCACACACTTGTGCTAGACGACTTGACAAAAACCTGTCAAAATCCCATGTGCGCTGTCCCTGAGAGACTGCATTTCTGGGAGTATATTTTATAGCTGGGTTATATATATGGAACGTGATAGATGCAAAAGGCTCTTGGAACAAAAGACTGGAAACAACCCAAGTTCATTCATAGGGAACTGGCTAAACAGGCTGTGGCATTACTGGAACAATGGGAAACTATGCAGCGGAGATCAGCAAGCAAACCAAGATGCAAAGACCTTCAGGATCCTGATGTCCACAGTGTTTGGTGAAAACAGAGAAGATGGCTTGATGTGTTCTTACCAATGTTCAGATACGTGTATTCTGTGTATACATGTTTTCTAGCACAAATACAAAAGAGATATTGCATATAATGCAACTACCTTTTGTTTCAGAACTTGAAAGCATTGCCTATTCTGATGCATAAGTTAAGAAAGTGCAACCTGCTATGTTAGTTGCCCACCATGTCATCTCTGGGGATGGTGTTCTTAGTTCAAAGAAAATACAATGAATTATTAATTTGAAAAAGGGGGTTGAGCCGTCTTTTGTATGTTTTGGATTTCACACACACACATGCACACACGCATGCACACATGCACGCACACGGGCACACACGCACACCTGCAATACTCAGCAACTGATCTGTCCAGTCATCCTGTCCCAGCCACTTCTGTCACAGTGACCTTGCACTCTAGAGCACCCATCAAGTTTCTCGCTGCCATGGAGATCATATCAATTTTTTAGAGATTTATTTATTTATTATGTATACAACATTCTGTCTTCATGTATGCCCACATGCCAGAAGAGGGCACCAGATCTCATTACAAGTAGTTGTGAGCCACCGTGGTTGCTGGGAATTGAACTCAGGACCTCTGGAAGAGCAGCCAGTGCTCTTAAACACTGAGCCATCTCTCCAGCCCAGTATTTTTTTGTTTTGTTTTTTTTGTTGTTGCTTTTGTTTTGTTTTTTGAGACAGGGTTTCTCTGTAGCTTTGGAGCCTGTCCTGGAACTAGCTCTTGTAGACCAGGCTGGTCTCGAACTCACAGAGATCCGCCTGCCTCTGCCTCCCGAGTGCTAGGATTAAAGGCGTGCACCACCACTGTCCGGCCGACCCTATCAATTTTTAAGAGATTGCTTTCTGCCTCCCTACTTCAGTTAACCTCTCCAGTCTGCATGCTGCCTCCCAGGCAGCCAGCAAACTCCAAATGAAACCAACTCCCACCAAGATCTCCATTCTTTCTCCTGCTGGTTGTTTCCCAAGAAGGCCCAACTTTGCCTTGCCTGGAGGCTTCCCAGCCAGCCAGACCCTCTCACTGAGAGCCCTGCAAGGGTAGAGCTTCATCTCCTGAGGAAGCCCAGGGAAGGTAGCTTGACTCTGGATTCCTGTGGACAAGGTCCACAAAGTAGGGCCATGCACAGAGTGAGGGTTCTGGGCATGGAACCAACTCAGGTGATGTACAATAGGTCCTTGGGCCCCTTGAGAACACTGTGTGCACTGTGGGTTTAGCTGGGACCTGTACCCACTTCTACAGAGTCTTTTAGGAAAAGGGCTGGCCTTGTCCAGCTGTGACTTTGTCTAAGTCAATATTGGCCCCATAGGCTGCACTCAAGGGAACTTGGATGGCTTTGATGACCCAAATCCTACCAACTTGTCCCAAGAAAGCACCTCCATTCACATGCCTGATGAGTGGGGAAAGAACTAAGTGACATTTCCTTAAGAAGTCATGGGATTGCTGGGTGTAGTGGCACATGCCTATAGTCCTAGAATTCAGTAGACGAAGGCAGGAATATCGAGAGTTCCATACTAGCCTGTCAAAAGATTCTCTGTCAAGAATAAAAACAAAAACAAATAACTAATAGCCACAAAAAAGACTTAGGACATTCCTAAAGACATAATCACACATTCAATTTAGTAAATATTTAAAAAGTTACTCTGTACCAGGTAATATTAAAAACAAGATGATTTTGTTTTTAAGTAAGTATGTATATATGTTGTGTCTGTGTGGAGGAGTTATGTGTTCATAAATGTGGGTGCCCACAAGGCCAGAGGCCTTGGTTCCCCTAGAGCTGTAGTTACAGACAGTTGTGATATGGGTGCTGGGAAATGAACCAGGGACCTCTCTGCAAGAGTAATATGTACTCATAACCACTGAGCAATCTCTCCAGCAGTCAAAATTAAATTTTTATAAAACAAACAAGAAGAGAGGATGCAGTGGTGAGAGATGCAATCTCAATAGGAGAGCCCACTTCCATGAAGAAATCAAACAAACATGTGACTGCACACAGCCCGACAGTAAGTATAAAACAATGCACAGAAATACACACATGTAGCCATGTAAAGCTAGAGGGAATGCCCCAGCACTGGGGGAGTTGGGGAGAGCTTCCAAGGGGAGGGGTTGTGTTTGAATCCCAAGTAGAGGATGGGTAGGAGAGGGATGGAGAGGGAGAGATGAAATCCCGGGAGACTGTAGAGAGGCTCAGGGGCCACGGAAAACTTGAGTCTTACTGAAGGAGCCCTGAGCAGACTTGAGCAGCTGGGAAAACAATTACCCACTTCACTTCTCAACCCTAGGCCCTGTTTCCTAAACTCTGCTTCCAACTGCATCTTTGGAGACCAGGAGCCAATCAAGAGGGTGTTTGCTATCAGCCTGTTAGCTGCAGGTTACCCAATCAACCCAGAAGTAACACAAAGTACACTTCACATTGGCCTGTGCCCTGTTTTCCAGGACAAACAGCCTGCAAGTGCACACACTTCCTCCTCCAGGATGCCTTCCATCCTGCCCCAGTACTTTTCCAGCTCCCGTTCTCAGGACTCTAGCCACCCGGCATCTCTGCAGCAAGCCCCTGGCCCTCCATGCTCACACTGCACTGTTCACTAGTTCATCTCTGTTGCTGCCAGATGAAGAACCTGTGCAAAGCATTTATGACTACCACCTTCCTTCTGCAAATCTGCTCTGTGCAAATTAGGATCCCTCCATGGGTCTGCACTCAGCCGTTCCCTCTCGCCTCAGCCCAGCTCTGCAAATGTTGATGCAAAGGATACAGCCATAGACGAGATAGCCCTTCCCTTCCTGGAGTCCCATCCGTGGGAGAGGCAAACATTAACCGGAAACTAATCAGGCCAGGCCAGGCGCAGGTATCAGCCAAGATGAGCACTCTAGCAAAAAGGAATCTGGTGCCAAGGAGGCAAGGACGTGCCGGTCTGCCTCTGGATGCTGCATACAGTGGGTGCACTGTGGCTATGAGCTACACCAAGAGAGGCAGCTACAGAAATGAACACAAAAAATCATCCCCAGCACAGGGGCAAGTCTGACCCTCCAGGCAGGCAGTGTGACCATCTGTGGCGCTTCAGAAATGTTGACTTAATTGGTCTTAGAGGCAGGTGACAGAAAAACTCAGACCGGTTTTATTCCAGAAACTCCAAACTCACACCGTGGATAGTATGCTTAAATATATAGACAGATACAGGCAAAAGTGCAAAGGTATACAGGGGCACGGTATCTTTAAATCTTTTTTTTTTCAGCTCCAAATCAAATAATATGTAATAGACCCAGTGCTGGGCTTAGTCAACCATGGCTCATAGAATTAACATTCTGGAAGCTAGCTTCAGGGGAGCAAGGGGCAGGAAGCCCCTTCTCGGGAAGCAAAGAAATGCTGGCTTCAAATTTCAGGTTAAGCCAATGTTATTCAGAACCCAGCTCTGAAGCTAAAAGCTTTATACAATTGGGTTTGGTCACGCAAAGCAGGAAAAGCAAGATGGCCTGAGATTCCCATCTGGTGGGAGAAAGCTTTCTCTCGTGCGTCTTAAAAGATCATAAAGCCATTGAGTTTTCTTCACAGCACAACGGATTCTGGGAGTTTGCATTTCTCTTGCAGGGTTCTGGTTTTTTCTTTGAAAACCACCACACAGTTTATGTCTGAAGATGCTTGCTGGGAGGAAAAAGATAAAAAAACAAACAGGAGTCTGCAAAACCCCTCTGGCATCATGGCCTCTGGGACTCAGCCTCAGCTGGACACTGAGGAGCCCTGAGAAACCAGGTTGGAGTCTCAGCAGCAGCCACTAGCTATTCTCAAAGTTCTGTTTCTCCACAGATCTGGGAGAGCTCCAGAGCCATGCAAACCTCTTCTGTCCTCACAGCTTGTCCCCAGCAGGGCAGCCAGGCGAGCTGACAAACCTGGGTTCTAGCTGTGTGTGCTTGGCTAAGTGTCTCTCTGTCTCTGGGCCCCAGAGTACCCATCAGTAAACTAAGGAGGTTGAGGAACACTGAGGTACTCATTGAAGCTGAGTTACAGTGGTACACACCTGTAATCCTCGCTCTGGAAAGGCTGAGGCAGGAGGATCAGGAGCTGGCATCCAGCTTGGACTCCATAGTGAGTCTGAGGCTAGCTTGGACCACAAAATAAAATCCTGTCTTAAAATATACATAGAGAGAATATAAAGCCATTTCTAACTCCTTTCTCCTTCAAAACTGACTTATATTTTATCTGCTAAATAATGTCAAATGATCACTGTCCTCTCTGTATTGCATTTATAGGCAATGCCACACATACAACTATCAATGCCCTAAATGATTGCTTCAGCCAACTAGTATCTAACTGCCAATGCTTTGTTTAGAAATGGACTAGCAGTAAGAAAGAGATTTCTTGTTTGCTTGGTTTTGGTTTTTTCGAGACAGGGTTTCTCTGTCGCTTTGGAGCCTGTCCTGGAACTAGCTCTTGTAGACCAGGCTGGTCTCGAACTCACAAAGATCCACCTGCTTCTGCCTCCCGAGTGCTGGGATTAAAGGTGTGCACCACCACCACCCGGCTAGAAAGAGATTTCTTTAGGGAGAGAGGCTCCTGACAGAGAAAGGAAGAAATCCCCCCCCACCATGTCTCTCTCCCTCTCTCTCTCTCCACCTCCCTCTCTCTCTCCCCACTCTGTGTGTGTGTGAGAGAGAGAGCATACGTGTGTGCATGCCTCGTGTGTGTGTGTGCACACATGCACATCCCTGTATGAGAGAGAGAGAGAGAGAGAGAGAGCATACGTGTGTGCATGCGTGTGGGCATCCCTGTATAAGAGAGAGAGAGACAGAGAGAGAGAGGAGAAAGACAGAGACAGAGACAGAGAGTTGCTACAATGGGACCCAAGGCTTTGGGAGAATAGAGAAGAGCTCTATCCCTGAGCCATACCACCCAGACCTAAGGCCTCTCTTTTCTTCCCTGGAACACATTCCCCAGAGCCTTTTACAGTTCCGGCAAACATAGCCCCACTGCTGTGTTTACAGCCTCTCCACCCTTCTTCTGGCCCCAGATCTTCCCGAGGTACATCAACTGTGGTTCCACTGTGCACCCCAGAAGGCACACTGCCAACATACAGACCCACCATTTGACCCTGGGGTCCTGAGCCAGTCTAATGGGACTCGGTTGTCATCTAAGGCATTTCCAACTTGGGTCAGATAAGCTGAAGGAACTTGGAATTGATCTTTGCAAGTATAGTGATCAGTTCTACAAGCAATCAAGACAGCCATGGTGACCCATACGTGAATTCTCAACACTTGGGAAGTAGAGGCAGGAAAATCAGGAGTTCGAGACCAGACTCTGCTACACAGCAAGTTTAAAACTAGCCTGGGACACATGAGATCCTGTCTCAAAAATTAACAAACAAAAACAAATAAAAGCGACATCTATAAAAGCAAACCAGTCATGTTAATTTGCATCTTAAATGTTTTGGGCAGAATTCGTAAGACCCTTGCTGTGGGCAAAATCAACTGTGGAATTTCTCCACAGGAGGGGAATCAAGGTCACAGGGGCTTCACCAAGGGTAAGGAGCCAGAAGGGGCTGAGGCATTAGCAGAAGCATTTCTGCATCTGTCCCTAGCAATGAAAGAAAGAGGCTAGACAGAGACAGTGAGAGCGCGGGTTCTCCAACCCTCTCGATGGCCTATGCGGTCACTATCATTTACATTGGAAAACCCCTTCATGCCTCCCCTCCCAGTCCCAAGGACCTGGAGCCTCTGGAACCTCTGTGATCTGCCTCCCCAGTCAGGACCAGTTTCTGCATTCCCCACCCCCACAGTGCTCAGCAGGCTTCTGCCTGGCTTCTGCTTCCTCTTCCCTGCTCCTTAATGCTAGTTCGCTCCGTGCCCCATATTGGCACACCCTTCAGCCTGAAAGTCACCTCCTTCCCGCAGCCTGCCTGAAAGTCTGAATTAGTCATCCTTTCTTCTGGGTCTCTGTTAGAGGGCTTTTCACAGGTCACAACGCCAGTCTGAAGCTGACTTCTGACCATCCCTCCTGTGAGTTTGGTCTCAGGGAAGGGATCTCCATTTCTAGTCATGGGAACTGGGGAGATTCAGTTGTTGCTCAAGATCACACAGTAAATACACAGCAGAGCGCTTCCAGGCCTCTCACTATGCATGAGGATGAAGAGGATGTGCTTCTGGATACTGGGGAAGCCTGGGTACTCCACATTTACAAACCCATGGCACCTTCTCCCCTCTCCCAGTGTGTGTGTGTGCTTGTGAGCACGCGCGTGTGTGTTTTACTCAAACTGAAGCCAGAGCCTTGTACCTACTTTCCAAGCGCTCTAGCGCTGAGCCTTTTTCGCCTGTTATTTTAAGACGGTCTCGCTGGGTCAGCCAGTCTGGCCACCAGCTCACTGTGCAGGCAGGCTTTGAAGTTGCCATTGTTCTGCCCGAGCCTCCATAGTAGCTAAGACTCCAGGCTTGTGCCACCAGGTCCTGCCTGGACATTTCTTTAACCTTCCTAATTTTTAATTTTCTCATCTGCAAAATGGGATGCTCATCGTACCTGGAGTTACCAAAAGAGTCATGGCGAACCACAGGGCCAGACCTGGTGCATAGTAGGTGCTGTTTCTAAGACGGCGGGCGCGCTCGCTCGTTTCCCTTGCTGAAGTGTGAGCTGTCTGAGGGCAGAGGCTCTGTGTGACTATCTCAGACAGGAGCTGCTGATCTTCTGCTCAGTGCTTGTTGACTACAGGAATAACCTAAGTAGGCGCAAGGGGCCATGGGGCCGCACGCTTCAGGGGAACTCCACAATGGCCAGTTCCATTATGAGTTCAGAAAATCAGCCATTGCCTCTGTGACTCTGGAGGAGGAGGGAGAACAACAGCTCCAGGTTTACTTCTACCTAGGATTTGAAGCAGCTCACAAATGTTGACACTGGGGTGAGTCAGGGACAGCCTAACAACCTATGGGGGTCTCAGGATGCATGAACAGGTGAAAAGCACCACGCCAGGCAAGGTCCTGGGAATCTAGGCAAGGACAATCAGAGCCAGCTGGCTGCCATTTTAGGGAATTTATGGGGGAACCAGACTTCTTTCTAGGGACCAGGGTGGCAGGGCAGAACCCAGATAACCTTCCAGGTGATTTTATACATCCCTCCCTAAACTAGGGGTACAGACTGAGAAAATCTGAAGTGGCACAGAGGAAAATTCCATTGGAACCACCATGATTCAGCCATTCGTTTCACTCAATCTTCCTTCACAGGGAAGGAAAACACGAAATTGTAAAATCGGCAAATGCATTCAGGTTTGACTCAAGCGAATCTGACCATGCTATGTGTTACCCAGTGAGTCAGAGGCACCGGTAATGGAAAGGACCCAAGGGACTAAATATCACTCCCTCGGGGATAGCAACGGTGAGGCCGGATGGCAAAGCATTTTGTCTGGGGCCAGACAGAAGGTCCAAATCAAGCCGCCAACCAGGCCACGAGGCCCCTGATGCGGACACCAAGTCCCTCAGTTTACCACTCAGGAGTACCAGGTGGGTATCTGGTGTGGCCCTTGCTCCAGAGCTTTGAGGGTTCAAGTCTTAAACCTCACCCTGGGATGGAGGATGCAGACAGTGGACTCTCAGGCTGTTGCACCTAGAGCAGCAATGGGAGCCTGCAAAGCAGGCAGCCCTGGGGTCAAGCAGCTGACTCACTCTCACAAACCCCCAAGGAGAGCAAGTGTATTGCTGCCTTAACTTCGAAGATGAGGGAAACAAGGCACGGGGAAGTTAAATTCCTTGCACAAGGGCCACAGCTGAAAAGTAGAAGACAAAGGATCCAAAAGCCAGCAGGTATTCATTCTGATGGCGAGTGGTCTGAACTCAGTCTAACCTACTCCACATAATCCAGACTGGGACAGGACAGTTCAACTTGAGTCCTGAGGTGAGCTGGAAAGAATCAGCCAAAGAGAGGGACTGTACAAAGTCCACTAACCCATGCAAGGCCTCCTTCCCTGACTATCTGCTCAGCTCCAAGACTCCTTATCCAAAACGTAACCCCACCCCCAGCATGCACCAGTCTGTCTCCCTCCCCCTGCTGTGCATAAATAAATATGGTTTCAAATCATATCCAGTCTGCCTTCTTCACATTACTCCTATTTGAGTTTTTAAATCACTGTTTTTATTTTTCTGCCTCCAAGGACAATATAACTAGAAAGAAGGTTCATATGTTGAAGTGTATCTGTCTGATCATTGCACAAATGTTTTCAAGAGAAATCGCTATATTCCTCCAAGATGGTTATGGGTTTAGGCATAGATCAAAGTGAGAAGGAAAAAAAAGATATATCATCAGAGATCCAAAAATACTTTTCATTTGGAGAAGATACTAGGCCATTTTGATAGGGCTGATGGAATCCTTGTTCTGTCTCCATTACCTGCCTTGGGCAGCCCCAGCCAGGAGCCAACGGCCAAGATGATATTCGCCATAAGATAGTCCCCGATATATATAGATATATATATATATATATATATGATCTTCAACCTCTATTGATTGACCAATTTCACAAGCAAAGACTGGTGAAATGAAGCTGAAATGAACATCATGCTTTAACTCATTGAACCTATCAGGCCTGAGTTAATCTCACTGTCCACTGTCCCTGATAGAATTCAATTGATCAATCATGTTTCGGTGATAGTACCATTTCACTGGCTTATTGCTTCTTCATTTCAGAGCTTGACCTGTTAGATATACTCGGCCTGGCTCGACTTCTCTTGGATACACAGAGATCGGCCTCTGCCTGCCAACGTGTGTCATCTCCCGTCCCAGCTGAAAAGAACTCGAGAGGCTTTTGTGTGTATCTTGTGTTTTCCCACCAAGCGCGCGCACAAGAGGGGCGGGTTTATGGAAGACAGCAACCACAGGTGCCCAGAAGGCTCTTCTTTCTGCATGGAAGCCCTGCTCCTTCTTCCCTGTGGGAGCAAGTTGACGTGTTTGGGCACTGAACTCAATGTATTTCTACGTTAGATAGCCAAGTGGTATGCCTAGGGAAAAGGTACACCAGAAAACTATAAAAATAACAATCTCCACACCTCGAACATGTTCATGCTGTGACATTTACCTGCTTATCTGATTCTAATGATGACCTCAGTTACCAGCAACAGATTATAGCTCCCAATGTGCAGATGAAGAAGAAATGGGCTCTTTGAGGCGGCAGTGCCTGCCTTGGGTCACAGTGTTACCAGACCAATATATACAAAAACCCCAGTGTGCCAGTTCCTCTGTACCTCTGACCCGCAGAGACCACCCCATGGGCAATTTCAGAATGCCCAAGGCATTTTAGGCAAGCCATTTTGATCCTGACTTCTTGGATCTTTGCACTTCTGTTCTGAAAACTTTAGAATTTAGGATGGATTCTAAGATTGCAACCCATAAACTTGGGGGACAAGTTAAGTTCAGAGTCACTCAGAGCCACCCAGATACCTAGCAGCCTCCCAGGAATTGATACCTTTGCCCTGAGCCCTCCACTCAGGACTTCCTGTCTTCCCCTAGAAGGTTCCCTAACTTATGCCAAAGTGCCCACCTGTATCTACAGCAAGAACCTCACTCTCCATTTCAACATGGTTCAAAGAGCTGTTACAGTTTCTTTGTGGCGTTTAATTTCATTTTCCCAATGAAAGCCAAGATGATGCTTGGGGAAATCAAGAGGTTGAAACTGGTAGAGCTAGCTGCCTGAAGGAAGAGACTCATGCAGCGTGAGGGTCTAAAGAGAGAGCAAGGCAACAGCAGTCTGTATCTGGTCAGAACCACTGTCTGCTCTCAGATGGCGGGGGAAGAAGCGTGAATAAAGCTGGCGTCTCTAGGGAAGTCATGGAGCGAGCTGGCACAGGGCTGAGACTTAGAGGTGGGACAAAGAGCTTCAGGACACCCTCTATGCCACATTTCTACCACACACACAAAAATGACAGCCCGTCTTCCAGGAGGCTTAGTCCTCACATCCAGAGTCCACAGTCTCTGTCCTAGGAAGCCAGCCCCTTATCTGACCTTATCAATACATTCACAGTTTGTCTCAGACACTTGGAAGGAACCCTGAACCCTGCATGATCTAATGTGGGGAGAGACATCGCCCAGGCAAGCAGGAACTTCTTATTCGGAGAGAGACCATGGCAGGGGAATGGCTATCTACAAAAGCGGCAGGTGCAAGAGTGTTATTAGCAAAGACTGTCTCTAAAAGTGGTAGCTGTCTAGGGGTAGATGATGGGGTGGGGGGGGACCTGGGAGGGTCTGGCTGCTCTCTTAGCAAGATCCACAACTGATGTGACCTTACTGGGCTTGAATATTCCCTCTGCAGCCCTGCATTTCCTAACTTCTTTTTCTTATTTTCATGGGTCCGTGTGTGTGTGTGTGTGTGTGTGTGTGTGTGTGTGCACGCGCGCGCATATATAGAAATGCACGTTTACATGTATGTGCCAGAAGCACATGAATGTGTGTGCATGTGCATATGTAAGTCCAAGGCTGATAAAGGGGTAGCTTCCTTGGTTGTTCTTGAGCCTTATCCTTTATGGCAGAGAGCTTGCCTGTCTAGCTAACCAGCTTGCTCTATCTCTGCCTTCTGTGATCGGAATGACCAGCGAACTGCCACACCCATCCAGCATTTCCATGGGTTCTGGGATCCAGACTCCTGTTCTTTGGCTTACGTGCCCCTCTGACTCCGCCCCCTCATACTCCGGTTGCGATCCCTCTGGCCTCCTCACTGCTCCTCAGCTACCTGAAGCACACCCTGCCTTTGTACTTACCATTCTAGAACTTTCCCAGATGTCTGTTTGGCTCATGCTTGTTTTTCTCAGAGCCTGTACTCAAACACCATCTCCACATTCAGATTAGCTTCCATAAGACAGCCTCCACGCCCCTGGGGACGCTGCATCCTTTAACTCCTTCCTAGTTTTGTTTCCTGCTCAACAACCACCACGCCTGTGTGTACCAGACCCTGGGGTCCATGCCTAGCACTGGGGGGAAAAAAAGCATTTAACAACACATCGGTCATTCTTATTTTTCTCCCTGTCTTCAGTAAAATGCCACTCCTGTATACAACTGCCGCATCCTTTGCTGTGTCCCTGCCACCTAGGCCTAGAACAAGGCCAGCACAGAGCAGCCATCCACTTATAAGATGGTAAAAGTGGAACAAAACAAACAGTACAGCTGCTCCTTGGTGTCCTTCTGACTTTCATGCCCAGAGCAAGGCACCATTGAGCTTCTGAAGGGAAGGGAGTTGCCAGGCCTTGCCCACTACTGAGACCACTGCAACAGCAGCACATGAGGACATGAGGAGCTGGTCAATGGATGACCCTCCCCTCAGGAGGCCTGGCCTTAGAAGTGTTAAAGTAGACAAAAGTCTAGCTTTTGGGAGCAAGCTCTGGCTGTGGGACCTTCCTGTCCCTTACCTCATCTGTGCACTGGGGTCAGTAAAGATCAGAATAGGCAGACCCCAAATAAGGGAGAACAGCAAGGACCTGGGGTCACTTAGTGAGAACAGAACAAAGAAAACTAGTGCTTGATCACAGAGTGGGGGGGAAGATGAGCCTGGAGGCCTGCACCTGCAATCAGCCCCCCCCACCTCACCCCACCCCCGCCCCCACTCCCTCACTCCCACTATGAAGAATGGAGGAGAAATGAAAGTTGGCATGAACCTGGGCTACTACCAAATGAGACCCTGGCTCAAAAAAGTAATTAATTATTATTTCAATTTATTAAAATGACAAAGCTGGGTGTGGTAGCCCCTGCCTGTAATGGTAGCCCTCAGAAGGTAGAGGCAGGAGGATCAAGAGTTTAAAGTTCTCCACCAGCTTGGGCTATATGAGACCTTGTCTCTAATGAGCAAAATAATGTCAAGGTACACAGGGAGAGGAGGCTAGACTGGATCCTCTGGTTCAAGCATCTTTGGGCTCTCGGATCAAGGAAGACTTTTTGGAGGATGGTGATATTTCAGCCAGGGTTGAGTTTGGGGGCAGGAGTAAGGAGGTTAAGGGGATCACGGAGAACAGAGATGAGGGGGCTGCACTCACTGACCGAGATCCCCTGGGAGTCCAGCAGCCTTCGAAGCTTACATATAAATCAAATGACATGCTTGATTTTTTTTTGACTCCACAGTTTAGGTCTTTCACATAGTAGACACACAGAATACGAAGGGGTGTGTGTGTGGGTGTGGGTGTGTGTGTGTTTGTGTGTGTGTGTGTGTGTGTGTGTGTATGTGTGTGTGTGTGTATGTGTTTGGTTTTGGGGAGTGACTGTGGGGAAGACACGGTCTTGTATAGCCAGGGAAAACATTGAACTTCTGCTCCAAGAGTGCTGAGATTGCAGGTGTGTGCCAGCACCGCTGGCTTATGTGGTTCCAGGGATTGGACTAGACCCTACAGCATGCTAAGCGAGCTCTCACTCTACCAAATGCACTACAGCTTCAACTGTAGGATTTTGCTTTTAGGAAGACTTGCAGAACTTCCCACAGGAAGATGACACAGAGGGAGACCTTTTGTAGCAACAGCCCTTCGGGGGATCGATGGTAGGGAGTGTGGGTCTGGTGTTTGCATGTTTATGTGTATGCTCACATGTGGAAATCAGAGGGGATGTTGGAGATGTCTTCTATTGTTGCCACCTTACTGTTTGAGACAATCACTTGCTGGACCTGAAACTCACGAATTCAGCTAGATCAACTGGCCAGCAAGCCCCAGGTATCCTCCTGTCTCCTCCTCCCCAGCCCTGGGATGACAGGCTTCGTGTAGCTTTTTGTGTGGGTGCTGAGGATGTGGATTCAAGTCTTCGTGCTTATGTGGCAAGTACTTTACTGGCAGCCGTCTCTCCAGTGCTGTTCAAGTGACTCTTAGTAAAGAGCAATGGGATGAAAGAGTTTGGGAAGTCTGTGAATCTCTGTCCTTTGTAAAGGGTGGGGGTTAGGACAGTGAATCAAGGAAGATTGTTCTGTGCTGCCAGGCTTGGAGGCACGTTCTTGCAACCCCAGCACTAGGATGCAGGAGGTAAAAGATCAGGGTTGTCCTCATCTGCATCAAGCTAGAGGCTGGACAAGTCTACTTGTCTCAAAAAAAATTGTCATGAACCCCACATACTTTTAGAATGACACATTCGGCAGTCAGGTTGTCAGAGACTGCGTATAAACATCTGGGCCAAGAACCTAACTCTCTTTTACTCATAGCCACAAAACCTTGGTGTTTTAATATCCACTGACTTCCAAGAATACAGCCACCATATAAATAGGAGGAAGACAGTGCTTTGCACTGGCTGGAGTTTTATCAGGACATGTTCACAATTTCAGAGACTCGGTTTACTGATGGCAGGACTGCCACAGGCATTGATATTGCATAAAGCCACAGCTGTCTACTTTTGTAGCTGCTGGATTCATGACGATTCCGCACTATGAGCAAGCGCTAACCGCCTCCCCGCGTCTCCTGCTGTAGTCACACCTGAGCCTGTATGTAATGAAGTACACATTTCATTATCACTTTATTTTATGTTCCCTTTTTTGTTACAGTTGGGCATTATATTAGTTTTTAAAATGATGAATGTTGGTAGGTTATCTTTTACCTGAGTTTCATTTTAAGGCAGCAAAGGAGGCACTCATCACACCCATTGCCAAGAGGAGATGCTGGGATGACGGGATATAGAGCTGGCTGGGATGAACAATTTCCCAGCTCTTCCAGTCTTGCCGTTTAGAATTATCCCTGACTGGAGACCATTTTCTTAGTCTATCCATCTGAGAAAGGACTATGTCAGTGATGCAAAGAATTCTGCAGAAAATGTTTTAGGGACAAAAGACGGGTGCCAGAAAACTGCTCTGGAAGCCTGCTCCTAAGACCTGAGTCCTCCACTTGGATTTCAGCAAACATCCAAGCTAGTGCAGGGCACATGCCTGTAACCCCAGCTCTCCAAAGATGGAGATGGGAGGCTTAGAAGTTCAAGGTCATCCTCAACTATGTGAGATCTGGTCTAAAGAAAGAAGAAGAAAGGAAGAAGAAAAAAAAGAATGCTTTCTCAAATTCAAAAATCCTGCTGGACTACACCAAGGAGGGCTCCGGGTTCTGCCTTAGCTGTGCCTTGCCTATTCTCAGCTATCCACAGCCAGGTACAGAGGGCAAAGCCAGAAGAAGAGATGGCACTGGGTAACAGAGTATGGTGACACATGCCTGTAATCCCAGCTGAGAGTGCTGAGGCAGGAGGATCAGAAGGTCAAAGCCAGACTTGACTGCACACTGAGTTCAAGGCAGTATGGGTTTCCATGAGACCCCATCTCTAAAACAGAAATGAAGGCTAGAAATGTCACTCACCTGCTGTCCTGCAAACATGGACAATGAGTTTGGGGACTACAAGAACAAAAGGGGAGGAAGTAAGGTGAGCAGGGAAGGGGTCAAGGGCACTATTGCTATCTATGCCAACTGCTTGGGTTTGTATCTAGCCCTCAATTTACTGCTTCTGTGACCTTAGGCTTTAACTGCCCCTGGTTCCCATCTGCAAAAATGAAGACAGCAATAGTCCCCATGCTTCTGAGGGCTGCTGTGAGCTATGCCTGTCACACAGAGAGCCTGTCACTGTCTGTCTCAGGAAGCTGAGGAGGGGGAATGATTTATTCCCAGTGGTCACACTGCATGCAACACCCAAGGGCTCTGAGGTAGAAGCAGAGGTCTGCCTGGACCCAGTTTCCCTGTTGATATCTCCCACTCAGCTGGCTCTGTGAGCCAGTTTCAATTCCCTCCTTTTTGCAGATAGGGAAACTGAGGGCTGGAAAAAGAACAGAACAGGAACAAGGTTCACACAGCACACCTGTGTTGCATTATCAGTCCAGACCCCATGCAGAGCATACCCTGCTTTCTCAGAGGCTCTGAGCGTCAGTCTGCACACCTGTAAATGGCGGGGGTGAGGGGGTAGGGAGTGGAGGGAGACCCTGGTGTCTAGAACCAAAGAGAAACAAGAAGCTGACTAGCTCACAGCTCCAAGCCAAGCCCTGAAGTCTTCTGGGATGCACCTCCGCGCCCCTGTCCTCGGAGCTCCAAGACATCCTTCTCTGCTGGGACAAAGAAGTATGCCTGTGGCAGGTGTCACACCAGAAAGCATGAGGATGCAGACAGGAGGGAGACAGAGCTCACTGGTTCTGAAATGCTGTCCCTCAACTCCCCAAGCCACAGTATTCTAGGAAGGGATGCCTTTTGTCCCTTTTGTAAAAATATCAAAAAGTGACGGGAACATACTTCCAAGCTCAGTGCCAAAGGGGATAGTCATAGATACAATCAGGAAGACCGGCCTGTTCAACAAGCAAGGGAACTCGATGAATTCCCATCCGGCTCTGCACTATGTGTCCCTTATCCGTCTTCTGCAGCACTGTCCAAGGCGGCCCGGAGCCGCTCTCCTGATGAGCCAGGCTCGGATGTAACACTTGCTCAGTCCCCGGCCCCCGGCTCCGGCGCCCCTCTGCTCAGCGCGCGCATCATCTGCTCGGCTGCGCAGCTCCTGCGGCTCGGCTCCCGCGCCCGCACCCCCCGGGGCGGCGGAAAGCTGGCATCCGTTGTTACCATAACAAACTCAATTGTTCTCAGCAGGGCCCCGGCAAATAAAGTCATTCATTACGGGCCTCTCCTGGCCACCGTGGGCTACGCGGCAATCAGCGGGCTGCGGGCTGCCCCCTCGCGGGCCGAGACACGCGCCAGCGCCGTTACCTGCCGGGCCAGCCCGCGGCGCAGCGGCCGCCACGCTGCGCCCCGAGGCCCAGCCGCAGCGGCGCCGGCGGGAGCAGCTCCCGGTCGCCGATTAGTTTTATCTCCGAACGTCAATTGACTTATACTGATTGGCTTCCAGCCGCCAAATGTCAATTAAATTGCAAATGTTCAGCGGAGGCCCAGCGCGGGGCGCGATGGCAGGCACCCCCTTCCCGAGGGCACCCGGTGCTACCGCGGTGGGTTTGATTTCTCCTTCCACAACAGGCGCGGCAAAGCCGAGCCCTCCCGGGCCAAGAACCTGCAGGTCCAGCCTGGGGATTGGAGGAAGGTCCTAGGAGGCCCCGAACAAGCCTGTCCTGGCTCCGGCTTCGGGAGAAGGGACCATCGGTAGGTGCCAAGGCAGAGTCCTGGGATGCAATTTTTGGCGTGGCCTTTAATAAACCCCTTCTCATTGCTCCCGCCTGTTTTTCCTCGCCTGCCATGGTTCAGAAGGACTTGGAGGCTTGGAATCTTCCAGCCTAAGCCCCAGCTTTGAGTGTGCTGGAGGCAAGGGTTGGAAGCATCAGTCGGTTGCCCGGTGCACACACAGAGCCAAGTCCCAAAGCATGGCCTGAGTGTCCCCCTTCCCCAGTCCCAACCCTCTGAAGCAGATTCTGTTTGCTTGCGGTCTGGCTGACTTGCTTTGAAACAAGGTCTCTTTTATCCCAGGCTAGGCAGAAACACACTGGATAACTGAAGAGGGATGACCTTGAACTTGTGATTTTTTTTGTTCCTGCCTCCACTCTCTGAGAGCTGGAATTACAGGTGTGCACCACGGCCAC
The DNA here is from genome assembly GCA_028555095.1 of Dicrostonyx torquatus. NCBI lineage: Eukaryota > Metazoa > Chordata > Mammalia > Rodentia > Cricetidae > Dicrostonyx > Dicrostonyx torquatus. The sequence goes on from JAQHUG010000048.1 coordinate 4,928,154, forward strand.
CTTTTTTGTGTGGATCTGGGGTGAAACTCAGGGCTTCACAGACCCTATACAAGGGCTCTACCCAACCAGGAGGCCCTACTTTTGTTGTTGTTGTTAAGTTCTGTTTGTTTTTGTGACAGGATCTCTCTATGTGGGCCTGGAGCATGTGGTCCTCCTGCCTCCACCCTCTCCTACTGGAATTGTAGGCGAGTGCCACCATGATTGACTGCTGGAAGAGACCATACTGTCATTACCACTATTACCTCCAAGAGAGTACCTGGAGCACAAGGCAGAAAAATTGTCCCAGGGTTCCCAGAGGACAAGTGACCAGTCAGACCTGCATTCTCCAGAAAGTCTTGGCTTCATTGCTGTTTGTCCCCACCCCCCACCCCATAGATGACAAAACTCATCCTTGGGCAAGATCCCAA